>NJDC01002500.1:320185-341743 GCA_002245475.1 Calephelis virginiensis
ATGCAGCAATGTATTGATGTAAATGGACGCTATTTTGAAAAGTTATAATAAAACTAATAACTTGCTAGAATGCTTAGTTTTTGATTTTCTAAGAACTTTCAGTTTGACCTTCGTAAATCAGTTTTTTTAATTTCTTATTAAATATAAAATTCCTTTTTTTATTATACTCATCAGTTACTACAAGAAATGCTATGCTTTGTTAATTAGTGTTAAAAAATGGCATTTAATGACGTTAACCTAGCAACGTCATCAACCATTCAATTTGTAGTAAATAGAAGTTAACTTTTATTTAATGGTAGTAGCTTAACTCTAAGCCTAGCAAATATAAAAATAAAGCATTTTTACCATCCGTATTATTCACAGTTTGCTGCATGAAAACACTGCATTCTTGATTTTTAATATAGCCTTAGGCTGTTTGTACACAAAACAAACTACAAAGACATTGAAACAAAGGAGTGTTGCCACGTACTCTCGTAAAGTTTGCATTTTATGTAGGTGTAATTTGTATAAATCAGCCATATACAGGCTGAGAATTTTTTTTAAGGCTATACGGCTTTCTATACGGCTGGTAAAAACTGGGCTCAGAAAGTTATTTTCAGCAAGCCCGGTCATGCCTCTCCGCGTTGGCGCATTAATGCCTTATGCAACTTAATGCAAGCTTGCACACGGGCCACTCGTGTCAGTAATGAGCCGGGCAAAGATTATGCGGAAAACGTATTCTCAAATGCACTTTGCATTTATGACGCTTGACGTTTCATTCAGTATTGACATGTAAAAAATAATATTACTAACCTTCCTTTCCTTCTTTCTTTATTTTTTGGCATTCGCGTTAGCGTTTTGCTATTTGTCAAGGAGAAATTTGCATCAAGTTAACCGATTTACCAAAATCGGGTTTCAATTATTCAAAATTAGTCACTCGTCAACATAAGTGATGTCGGGTCTTAAGTAAAACTGTGGCCTCATTACTTAAGCTCATATAGTGAGATTTGGCGGCAACGGAGAAAACGGCAAAATTGAGTAATTACACTCAATATAAATACGAAATTCAATAATTATGAAAAAACTTCGACCATCTTTTCCCTCGATGGCGACAAAACTCCTAATTATTAACCTTTATTAAAATGTAAAATGTTAAAATATTTTAACTCGTCAATCTTAATACTTGTTTGAATCCTCGTATATAAAGTACTTACACACTTTTTAGAATCACTTGTATAAGACATATAAACATACATATCTTCACGCCAAGTCCCTTACGGGGTAAGTAGAGAGTATCGAGTGCCAGACCTCACGATCCTGACAAACCTGTCTTGCTTCCTTCACATTCATAACCCTTTTCATACAAACACGCCGGTTTCGGAGACTCTTGACACCACCCTCGGATAATATCCGATTGATCTGATCGTGAAATGTCAGCCTTGGTCTTCCCGGGTACCTACATCCATCCACATTCGCATTGTATATCTGCTTTGTCAATCTTTCATCTGTCATTCTTTCCACATGACCGAACCAGCCATACATACATACGAGACATATAAAAATTATGAAAAGTGCAAAAGATGTTGAAGAAGCGTGAAAATTTATTTTATAATATTAGTATATAATAAGTGTAAGCGTATGTGCGTGAAAACGTGCTTGCGCTCGTGTGCGAGTTTCGAACGTTTGCTTGGGCATAGCTTTATGTGGAACGTAGATCCTTTTTCCTTCATATCTGCTATTTTTTATAAAAAATGATAAGCTAGATGTGAGAAATATTAGGTCAGTAAGCTTTAATTTTTGTTCTGGTCATCAGGACATCCTAGTTGAAGTATATCAAGGTAGTGTCCTCGGACTGATCTTATATATAATATATACTTGTGATGATCCGGAAACAGAAAATAACGCCATTGCAACTTCTACTGACGATACAGTTATTAATACTAAGGGAAGTACGCAAAAAGATGCAACACAGAAAGTTCAAACTGCTATAACTCGAGTCCTGGTCATGGACAAAAAGAGGCGAATCAAATTAAAAACAGCCAAGTCTACGCATTTTAATTTTACTAACAAAAATTAAAAGATATACTAATTTACACCAGCTGTTGGTCGCCCATTGGTCGAAGTTCGACCACAATAAATTTTAATATCTTGTTGATAAGAACTATATATAATACACTTACAAATACTTTGTTTCCACACTTTTTAGTGCGCCATTTGTGATCTTTCTTTCATTATTATCAATATATTCAAATATATTGATAATAATGATAAAAGATTGTGTGTGTGATTGTGTGTGTCAAATACATGGTAGTGTGGGTAATATTTTATTTATTGATTTTATGTACTTTATAAGCATTATTATTGAAAAAAAATTAGCGTTCTGCACTTCTCCTACACATAAACTATAAGTGTGCCAAATTTTATGCTTCTGCGTCCGCGCAATTTTCGTAAAAAGGGGTTTTGGCATCACGTATTAATATATAGATGAATAAAAAGTGCCATACTCTAACACAGATAAACATTTTGATATGGCACTCGATACAGAGCTACGTTGGAAAGCTCATGTGAAAAAGAAACGAAAATAGTTAGGCATACGATACAGAAATATGTAATGGCTTATTTGCAGACATTCAAAATTAATAATCCAAAAACTATTTTTATGTAAATAAATCCTAAAACCAATACGGACATGTGGTATTCAGCTACGAGAGTGTATCAAAAAGACCAATATACAGTTTCAAAACAAAGTGATTAGGTACATTGTAAATGCTCCCGGGTATAAAAGAAATGATGACCTCTATCGGGTCCTTAAAGTGGATAATAGCCAAACAAATAAAGCAATGGAATAAGTGTAGAAGTTCATAAGCGTATACTTCAACATTATGTGAATCATCAGATGCATTGGAAAGGCTTCAACAGTCAACGCCGTACGAACTCGTGTAGTGTTCTGTATTTTTTTGTAATATTAGAAGGCAAACAAGCAGACGGATTTCCTGATGGTAAGAAATGCACGCTGCCTAGAGACACCAAAGGTGGTAATGGTGCGTTGCCCACCTGAGGCCGGGATGCTAGGTCTAGAACAAAAGTAAGTTTAACGGTTACCTTATCCTCCAAACCGGAATACGTCAACGGCTAGCACTGACGTTATGGCGGCAGGAATAGGTAAGGCGGTGGCACCAATCCGGGTGAGTCTTTGCGAAACTCTACCACCTAGTCACATGTCACGGTGTAAGTGACAGTTAGCCTATGCTTGCCTTTTACAAGCCGCCTGGAAGGAAGGCAGATGGTCTATTCTCCAAAAGAGCCCGCACCAAAACGGAGAAAAATTAAGTGTATAGTGTTTTAATTTCGCGATATTAATGTAACTTATAGAGAAAATAAGTAAACGTTGACGGATACTTCGGGACTGTAAAGCAGAGGATTAAGTGAAATTATATTTTCTTTTTACCATGGATTAGGTTGTAATATCGGAAAATAATCTCAGCAGAGGTTTTTATTGTACAGTAGATAGGATTAAAAATAATCTATCTTTAAAATTATTAGTAATAAATTATGAAGCTTATTAAAATATTTATTAAAAATATAAATAACTGTTGTGATTTAAATGTTAAAATAGGTACCTATATACAAATATATAATTTCTATAAATTTATTTATATAATTTGCACACCGCAATGTGGTAAATATATTGATATGCTTAAATTTCTTTATATGTCAACTTTTAAACACACAAACGAGTATTCTGCAAGTAAATAAATTTCATTTCATATGCCTAAGATTTACAATGTACGAATATTCAAGCAGTTAGGCGCTTTTGCAATCATTACAGAAAATTGACAATTTCGGAAATTACCTGTAACAAAGGTATGAATTCTGAAGCTCTAATTGAACTGCTAATTAAAGAGATGTCAGTGCCGCTACTTTGTGATCTGTTGCACACCAGTTAGAGTGGAATTCATTTTATAACTAACTTGTCCGCAAGTTTGTTTAAATTTATGTGTAATCTCCGACGGAAAAAGAGGGGTGTTATAACTTTTGTGTTTATGTGTGTGATAAATAGATACCAGAATTAATTTAATAAACACCCAAACCCGGAAACGCAGACATCTAAATGTTCATCACACAAATGCCTGCCTCCGTCGGGAATCGAACCCGAGCCAAGTTGGTCGATGTAGTTAGGCGTGTATGCCACTCGATCAACGAGTGTTAAAATCTTTTAAGTTAGACTTACAACATAGACATAGACAGATATACATTTGAAAAAATCGGTTAAGCAGTTTCCAAGAATGGTATTTTACCTTCTGCCATTTTTTTATTTGTTATACAGTTACTTCCATATACCTTCATCATTTATTACCAGTATATTAAATACATAAGGTTCTTAACTGCATTGTGTGTATTTCCACACAAAAATTAAAACATTGAACAATAGACATAGCGAAGTTTAATATAATATTTCTAACACATAAAACCGTTTGACAAATAACCCACGTATAATTATTTGCCCTCGACCCGACAGACCGCGACTCCTAGCCCCAGGAGATAGGGTTATATATTTTATGAATGAACAAGGTTTCCCATTTTAAAAATGTTTACCAAAATAAATGGTTAACGGCATTTACTATATCGTTTTAAGTTTTACGTAAGATAGCTTTTTTATGAAAAGGATAATTAATGTGATGGAAGGATACAGGTCTGTCAGGAACGTGAGGTTTTGCAAGCGATATTCTCTGTCTACCACGTAAGGGACTTGGCGTGAAGATGTGTATGTAAGTATGTACAAAAGATAGCAAATAAGCAATCGGATTTACTGTTGTGCAATTTGAATACCCTTCACTCCAGCACAGAGTACTACAATAGCGAGTACTGACGTCATGACGGTAGGAAAAGGTCTGGCGGGGCGGTGGTATCCATCCATGCAATCTACTGCACAGCACATTGCCACTGAGAAAAGTGTCTGAACAAAACGAAAGTTTTTTTTTAAAATACTAGCTTTTGGACCGCAACTTGGTCAACGTAGAATAGATTTTCATATAAACTTTCATTTTGCATTATAGCCATTTGACGGTTGTTTTAAGCATCTTCACACTCATATCCCTGAAGAGGTAGGCAGAGGCACAACCAGGGCACCCAAGACTAGCCGAAGACACTAAGTCCCACAATGTGATAGGTAGCAAGCCTATGGCCAACCGGGCACATTTCCAATCCCGAGCAATTTTTTTTTCTTAGAAAATTGGAAAAACCCGATTTCCTTTTTATTGTTCGACCCGGGATTCGAACCCGAGACCTCATGCAGTCAAGTCCAACACCTGGACCGTTAAACCACAGTTAAAAAACAAGTAGCTTTGTTTTAAGTCGGCTCTAAAACTAGGTTTCAATTTTCATCAAAATTGGGTTTGTTTTTTAGCCGTAGAAGCGTAACAGACAGACAGACAGAGAGACTTACAATTTATAATATTAGTATGATTTTGATTTTGAATTTATAATATCATATAGAGCTTTTGACTTGGTCTACGTAGAGTTTGGTTATATTAGAAAAAAAGTTTTATATTAGTCATTGTACCATCGAATAAGTAGTAGTACTCAATACAGAAGATTGACTTATGTACAAAACGCAAGCAAAATTAAATCTTAAAAAGTGTAGCTAAAGTTTTTATTGTGCTGAGCGAATTGACCCGATTAACTCAAAAACTGACGCAGGACAATTACAATAAAAACTTAAGATGTTTGTTGAAGGCTCATATTTTGCTTGTTGAGCGTAGCTAAAATAAAATATCATGTTGGGTATGACGCTAGAAATGTTTTTTACAACGATTTTTTCATAGACTCTTCAAGAGATACGAAAGCTGAATTGAAGTTGACTACGAAGTAAAACTACCCTGCCTGTATCCAAAGTTTGAAGACCTATATAGAATGACATTACATGTGTTCTTCAAACTTCATGTCGTTTGTTTTTAGCACTCTTAGTTAATAACTAAATAAAATATTACAAATTTTAGCAAAATCGGTTAAGTGGTTTCGTCTGTACGTTGCCTAGTCAATGTTTCATTTTTGTTATATCATACTGACGTATTTTGTGTTATTTAATGCTAGCAAAACACTTGTATGAAATTTCATTATGCTAAATTCTATATTATAATATGATATACAGTGCGAATGAAGATGGTTGTCAGGTACCTGGGGAGACGTAGGTTGACATTAAACTATAGGGTCAAAAGTCTCCGAAAACGGCGTGTTTGTATGAAAATGGCAATGAATGTGGAGGAAGCCAGGCAGCTCTGCCAGTATCGTGAGTTTTGCCACTCGACACTCTCTGCCTACTGCGTAAGGAACTTGGCGTGATGATATCTATGTATACATGTATGTATGTATTTATGTATGTATGTATTATACCTATATCAATATTTTTATTAAATCAAATTAAGTCGCGTTGGAAAAATTAACCGTCAACAATTGTATTTAAGGTACAAATGGAAAGAAGTTCATATCTGATAATCTTCTAATCTGTGGTCCTAGCTCACAACTCTTGTAGCGCTCAGTCACTAAAAGTCTGAAAGCTTTTGTGCCTGCGAATCCAGCCACTAGTAAAACACGTTTAGGTACGTACATATTGTGATTTACGTTTACTTTTTAACTTTGAAATACTTCAAGTCACAACTTATTTTCAAGTATTCCTAAATTGGGCTTTTGATGGCTTATATTTTTACAGGGAAGGCTAGATAAACGATATCTATATATTAATACGTAATGCCAAATCTTTGGACCCCTTTTACGAAAATTGCGCGGACGCAGGAAAACAAGATTTGGCACACTTATAGTTTATGTGTAGGAGAAGTGCAGAACGCTAATACGAACGAACGAGTACACAATTTTCGATTTTTCAATAATAATGCTTATAAAGTCCATTAAATCAATAAATAAAACATTTCCCACACTACCACGCATTTGACACACACAAACAAAAATATATTGATGATAGCGACAAAAGATCACAGATAGCGCACTTAAAAGTTTGGAAACAAAGTAGTTGGTCTTGAGAAATGAAGATGGCGTTCTTATCAACAAGATATTAAAATTTTTTGTAGTCGAATCTCAACCAACGGGCGACCACTAGATTAAACAAATCTCCGACTAGCAGAAAATCATTGCAACAATAGTGTTAAATTATTCAGCTGGGAATTAATCACAGAGCCTTGTCTGTCTGTGTTGGTAACGAAGATAATCTGGAACACGGATTTAGGAGGTTTGCAAATCGTAGGCACCAGGGACCTGTAAAGTTTCTTTTGTCTATGAAATATCAATTCATTTTGCAATAACAATTTTAACAATAGATAATTTCACTAAGTACTTTGGCGTTTAACCACAGATATACCCAGACGGTTTTAATGCTACAGAAACAACCACTTTTAACCTAAGTTTTCAGAAAACCATAAAAAAAACAGTCAGTGCTTGCGATTATCTATTTTGCTTGTTTGAAAGATATGTTAGAGGTAAAAGTACTTATTCAAAAGGCTTAAGATGTCTTTTTGCGTTTTCGTTGATTGCCACCGTTTGTTTACCACTATGTTACCACATTTACTAGTTTGTTGGCTTTTCTGATCTAGGAATAAAAGTGCCTTTAACCCTAATTCCCCGAATAGGTAGGCAGAAGCACACCTAGAGCACCTACAACTAGCCGAAGACACTAAGTCCCACAAAGTGATAGGAAGTAAGTCTATCACCAACCGAGCACAATGTGTCCAATTCCGGGCAACGTTATCCATGTTAGAAAGTAGGTACACAATTTTCGATTTTTTCGTTGTTTTTTCCTAATCTAGGAAAGATGTAATATAGGACTAATAGAGAAGGCGATAACACGGGCCTATACTACCTATAGGTCACCAAATGCTAGTCGTTAAGGGGCTTTTTTAGTCATAATATAAAAAAATAGATTCGAAATTATATGAAACACGTAAGTAAACAAATCATTCCCACAGTTATTAGTACATAAAACTCGCAAAGTTCTACGCAGAGATATACGACGATGCCGTATTTTCTAAACACGTGTGCCAGCCATTACGCTGTTATTGCTTTAACAGCTTTCGTTACGAGTATATACTTAAAACTAAAACTGTTTAGAAATGTAGAGTTTAAGATTACAAAATGGCATGATGTAGAAGAAATAATTGTCTGTAAGTCGAATAATACATTAACTTGCAACCCAAATAATTAAAACAGTATTATTTTGTTTTATTTTATTAAACATAAGCACACAACCGCACTGACTGCATATTTTATTAGTGAAACCTTAGATCTCTAACTGTAATACATTTATACATAAAAAAAGTGGCCAAGAGCGTGTCAAATTTGCCCATGAAGGTTCCGTAGCAGTAAGTAACATAATATAAAAATTCTTGTCGTTCATATATAGTGGTCGCAGCTTAAGATTTATGACGTATTAAAAAAACTACTCACTAAATCTGGTTCAAGCCAATTTTTGGTGAAAGTTTACGTGATTTTGTACATTATAATCTTTTTTTTTGTGTTGGACTTGACTACATGAGGTCCCGGGTTCGAATCCCGTGACGGGCAATGAAAGAAAATTTGGATTTTCCAATTTTCTAATAAAAAAAATATTGCTCGGGATTGCATATGTGCCCGGTTGCCGATAGGCTTGCCACCTATCACATTGTGGGACTTAGTGTCTTTAGCTAGTCGTGGGTGCCCTGGTTGTGCCTCCGCCTACCGTGTCGGGGATATGAGCGTGAAGATAATTTTTTTTTAGATTTTATCAATATCTTATTTTAGAAGTTAGAGGGGGTGGTTTTATCTCTTTGTACTCTCTCTTGCAAACTTTAAGGAAAAAATATACTAGGAATCACATAATCCAAACATATGGGTTTGATAAAAAAAAATAAGTTTCAGTTGTAAGTATGAGGAACTCCAAAAACTTATCGTTTTAAAGTCTTTTTTGTATAAAAAAAATAATGCAGTACATTTAATTAACAAGTCTCAACAATAAAGTTTTTATAGTTTCGGAAAAAAGTGATTGTGACATACGGATAGACAGACATAACGAATTTATAAGGGCTCCATTTTTTGGCTTTGGGCTACTGAATCCTAAGATCGACAAATTGTAATTCTAGAACTAATATGATCTAACTCAAAATCTATAAAAAGCGCACAAAAGACTACTTAGGTTACCTACAAAGATGAAAAATTTTACACATAAGTCACGAAAACTCCAAAGCTGAAGTTGACACTTTCACTTAAGATGTTGCAAAACTAGTGATTGAGCTAAGTATACACCGTAAGTGCAAATCGCATTAGAATGCGACGCCGGCGGACATCCGTCAGCCACTTACAAATATTCAAAGCTTTTAACAACATAAACATTCCTGTATGTGTGCCTCATGCAAGGTAAGGTAAATTTAAGAAGTAATGCCGAAAAGTGATTACACTAAAAGTGGCATATCAAACTTTCTGAATAAAGTGAAATAACTCAAAATTTGGGTATGACATTTTATTAGGCAATGTTTAATTTAGCTCTATTAGTCCGAAATGTCCTAGTCACATATATAAACCTTATAAAACAAATGTTAAACAAATGTTATGAGATATTATGTTTCAAATATTTTTACAAAGTGTAGTGTTCTGGATTTAAAATACACTAGAGCCTGCAAGACTAAAGCACGATTCTTACAATTTAAGCGCAAAGAAAGGAGAAGGGTCAGAAACTTAAAATGAAACAAGTTATTTGTATTTATTAACCAAAGAGAAAGTAAAGAGAATTGCCATCGGGGAAATTTTAGGCATGTACACTATTAATATCTGAGGCGTTCGCATATAATTAAACAACAGCAATCGTTCTTTTAAATTTTAGAGCCTAAAGCCTAAAGCCCGCTAAAAATATGAAGATGACCTTTCCTTCTCCACCAAAGTCCGAAAACTCGCAATGAAGTTAGAGTGATTACACATTAATCATCTTGGGTTCTCTCATTCAGAAAGAAAACACATGTCATATTGTTTTAACTTAAGAGACTTAACTCAAAATTAGGGTATGAATAATTGTCCGACAAAGTTTTAATTAGGTCAGTTTATATTTTGTTCAAAGATTTCGGTATAAAACTAATGTTTTCACAGCTCAAGTCGAAATTTTCGCTCAAAGCAGTGTTGTAAAGCTGGTGATTGAGCTAAGTGAACAAGGTAAGTGCGAGTCGCATTAAGGATGCGGCGCCGGCGGACATCCGCCAGCCAGTTACAAACATTCAACGCTTTTAACAACGCAAATATTCCCGCATATTTGTACCCTAGCGACACGACATCAAAGTCTGGTGTAATAGAGTAATTTATTTGCTATGATGTAGAAAGATTATAGTTGTGAACTTTTTTTTTGTTTTAGGCCAGGGTTGTCTCTTACCTTCAGCTTTGTGCTTATTCGTAGTTAATTTATTTAAAATGATATCTTAAAATCGCCTCTGTGGTCTAGCGGTTCAGTTGTTAGATTTGACTGCCTGAGGTCCCGGGTTCGAATCCCAGGTCGGGTACGGGGTAACAAAAAGAAAATAGGGTTTTTCTAATTTTCTAATAAAAAAATCGTTGCTCGGGATTGGATATGTGCCCGGTTGGCGATAGGCTTGCCACCTATCACATTGTGGGACTTAGTGTTTTCGGCTAGTCGTGGGTGCCTGGTTGTGCCTCTGTCTACCTCTTCGGGGATATGGGCGTTAAGATACTTTAAAACCGCTCCATGTATTACAGTTATGATCGTCTGAATGGATTGCGATACAGTTTGGTTTGTGAATCTGTGCAATCCGGAAAAGGTAGTATCATTCTATTCTTCTTCTTTCTTCTTTCTTCTTTCTTCTTTCTTCTTCCTTCTTTCTTCTTTCTTCCTTTTCTTTCTTCTTTGTTCTTTCTTCTTTCTTCTTTCTTCTTTCTTCTTTCTTCTTTCTTCTTTCTTCTTTCTTCCTTCTTCTTTCTTCTTTCTTCTTTCTTCTTCTTTTCTTCTTTGTTTCTTCTTTGTTTCTCTTTTTCTTCGTTCTTTGTTCTGATTGTACAGTGTATTCAGGTAGGACAGCTACAAACTGTAAGTCCGCATGCGATAGCTAGTCTGCAATATGTGACAATTGTAATTAATGATTTTGTTTTCCTTTTTCAATTATGATTGGCGTTAAATCGGCTAAAACGTCTGGTGATGAGCCAAACGAAATCGAAGTAGAATTCGTATGTTATATTTTACAGCATTATTTTTGCATGGCAGTGGAAGGCAAAAAACTAGCAAGTTCAGTGTATCTTAATTTATATTTTATCTATATCGTAAAAAGCACAAACAGGACATCAAAACCAAAATATATTTCAACATGCTGTTGAATATCCAACAGTAAGAAATGTAACTATAAACCAAGATCTGAACCAAAAGTATATGGGTTACCCAACCCTAGATCCGGAACGCGATCAAAGCGAGTAATAGCCTAACGGCACTAGTAAAAGGTACGGTAGGTATTTTGATGTCGGTTCTTCTTTTCCATTTATGCTTGCCAAAGTATTTTTTTATGATATTGGAAGACAAACAAGCAGACGGATTTGCTAATGTTAAGAAATTCGCGCCGCCTAGAAACACCAAAGGTGGTAATGGTGCGTTGCCAACCTGAGGCGGGGATGTTAGGCCTTTAGCAAAAGTAAGTTCACCGGCTACCTTACCCTCCGAACCGGAATGATATGTGATGATAATGATACCCAGTAGTTGTAATGATAGACATTAATTACAATTAACAATTGATTGATTTCAATGTTGACCTAGGATTACGTTATCATATCCAGACTCTTTCTAATAAAAAAGAGTGATTAAGATTGGTATTGGTAAATCGATTAATATATAAAAATACTAGCTGACCCCGCAGACGTTGTTCTGCTATATTTTTAATGTGATTTATTTAAAAAAATTGGGGTGAGTCACCCTTATCACTTAGGGGTATGAAAAATAGATGTTAGCCGATTCTCAGACCTACCCAATATGCTTACCAAATTTCAGAGGAATCAGGTCAAGCCGTTTCGGAGGAGTATGCAGACTAACATTGTGACACGAGAATTTTATATATAAGATAGGAGCCATACCTATGTTATACCTTTATGATATACCTTCTTTTTTTAAAGCTAGTCAAAATCAGTCTGTTTATCTAAAACTAAATTAATCCTGTACTTTTGCACTTCCAAAGTCAATTTTACTTATAGCTAATCCCGCTCTCTGTTATCGATTTACTAACAATAACCACATCAACGAATATGATAGTATATCCGAGATAAAAAGTTAATAATAAGGCAACACACGCGTTCTGAACATAGAAAAAAAGACGGATGTCTGTGAATAATGTTCGGTCGCGAACTGTAGTAATGGACAGCACTAAATATTACACCGAGGGAAAATAAATTACAGCACTTTTTCAGAACCCACAAAAAGTACTGTTCGTTTTCTCTTTCAGTAGATCTCGGTGTGGAAAAAGTTTAATATGTTACGTTGGACGCTGATTGTGTGCGGGTCGGCGAAGTGATATTAACAAACACACACACATTGTTATAGTTTGTTTTACTCATGGTGGGATCTAGTTGAAATTATTCACTACAAAGTATAAATTAAAGTCATTTCCTCTGTGGTTTTTATGGTTTTTACTCCTCCCGAACTGGATGGAATCCTCGAAATGGATTTCGATGAGGGTTTAGGAAATAAATTATAAGCTATCACAAACTTCTCCCATACAAAGATAGTAAGTCTCCCATACAAAGACAAGAAAGATACCGGGTTGGTAACTTTAATAACGATAACTCTTAGAGCTTTTAATGGCATTATGATGAAAAATAATCACTTTAAGCATAAATACAAGACAAAAAAAAGCAATAACTCCCAAGGAACATGTTATGTAGCTTTTTAACAGATTCTTTTTTTTTGACTTTTTTGTGTTTGTTACGCGATTACTCGGCCAAATGCCAACCGACTTTCAATGTTCTTTAGAAAGTTAAGAAGTGATTGCATATTAGTATTATCATGATCAGTTTAGCGGTTTTTAAGTAACGCAAAAGCTACTTTTAGGATGTTGATAAAATTTATGTGTGACCATTTAGAAACCATTTACTATCTTTTAAAAAAATAATAATAAAATCCATATCCGTATCCAATTATTTACAGATGGAGTCGGTTTTCGTAGTTTTATTATGCTTAGTTATTATTGTTAGGTATCACGTTAGTTTTTCATTAAATAATCCTCATCGAAATAGGTCCATTTGTTTAGGAATAATGACATAGACACGTACATAAACACACCCACAACGATCCATGTACACATACACACGTGTTTAGTTGGGTTAAAAATTAAGCACAAAAAATATATTCGTTTAGTGGTTTACCAAAAATCAAACAAAAAACATTGTTTAAAAACATAAAAACACTGTTTTGTTTTTTCACCTACTCCATGGAATTAAGGCTGCTACTGGTTTACGACATATCATTATCATTTACTCCATTAGGATCATTGCTGAGTGTTATACCCCAACATGTACCAATTTAGGTGCTTCTTATAATGCCACTTTCCTTTTCATTTCTCTTTTTGCATTATTCATGTTTTATTGTTTTAAATTAAGGCTTGAAAATAAGCACGTGAATTATAGACACACACGGATTTTGCGTTAAAAGTAATATACATCCTCAATTTTAAAAGACAATTCTTTATACATTTTTAAATCCCCAACACGCCTGAATGGATGGACCACTTTTGTTAAATTTTTTTTGTGTTTGTTATTGTCAGGACTCAGGAGAAGGTTTTTATACGGCAAAATCTAGAAAATTGTAATGAAAATGAAAAAAAAAAACAATATCTAATTTTTTAAATCTGCTAACACATGTTAATACTAAGCGATAGGAAGTTAGCCGGGTACATATATCACTACATAGTATAAAACAAAGTCGCTTCCTCTGTCTCTTTGTATGCTTAAATCTTTAAAACTACGCAACGGATTTTGATGCCGTTTTTAAGCTATTGCATAGGTTCTATCGCGGGCCTCGATCGAGACCGAATCTAGAAATTCCGTAACGAAAATAACCAAACCCCCTCTGACGGGCACAGCGGTAATACTTTTTAGTTTTGCCATCTTTCGATGAATAGCAGAACTTTTTATGAATTTTTGATCACGCTTGTCTCTTTAGTTCAGCAACTCGCCTCTAGGTGGCATTGGTTGTATCGGCGTTACTGTGTCTGTGTGTGTGTTTGTGTGTGTTACCAGTCTATATCATCACACAAACATACACAAACATACACACACACACTCACACGCACACATGCACGCTCGCATGCACGTATACACGCACGCACCACGTATTTGCTTACATACATATCTTCACGCCAAGTCCCTTACGCGGTAGGCAGAGAGTATCGAGTGCCAGACCTCACGATCCTGACAAACCTGTCTTGCTTAGTTCACATTCATAACCCTTTTCATACAAACACGCCGGTTTCGGAGACTCTTGACACCACCCTCGGATAATATCCGATTGATCTGATCGTGAAATGTCAGCCTTGGTCTCCCCGGGTACCTACATCCATCCACATTCGCATTGTATATCTGCTTTGTCAATCTTTCATCTGTCATTCTTTCCACATGACCTAACCAGCGGAGCATGCCCTTTCGCATTTTAACACCAACACTTTCTTTCAATCCCACTCTTTCTCGGATCTCACTGTTACGAATGCGGTCAGCGAGCGTTACACCACAGATTTTCCGTAGTGCTCTCATTTCGACCGCATTTATCCTACTTTCATGCTCTTTCTGACATACCCAACTCTCGCTTCCATACATTCCATTCCATGCATGCATTCCATATTTGCTTGATATGGCAAAAACAATTATAGACTAAGTTGAGCAGTTTTTCAGCTTCGTTTGAGCAGTGACGGATGGATTTTTATGAAATTTGGATTTTTATTAAATGGGATTGGATTTCTGATTTCATCAAATGAAATTTTTACGAAACTCTTACGGTTCCCCTTTTTGGACTTTAGCTACAGAACCCAAAAAAAGACAAGGTGCCTAGAGTTCCTTTCTCCTGGTTTTCTCGATAGTGTATTAATGTAGACGACCATAAGTAGTACTTGTACGTTAATAATTTCTTATACGATATTGTAATCTGATTATGAATCTAATGAAAACCTCTAAGTGTGGAAAGTTGGACATAGTAGTTAATTAGGCAATTTACGGACAAGTTTTGGTAGGTATAGAGTACGTTGCTTAAGACAAGTGATTGATTGCTGGCTAACTAGCGAACTTCGTTTGACAAAAACTTAGTCTTGGCAATACTTAATTACAAAATAATACGTTTCATAGCAAACATTAGTAAAATGTACATCGTTAAATATTTAAGTAAGTAAAAGTAAGTTAATATCTTCACGCTAATATCCCCGAAAAGGCAGGGGCATAAACAGGGCACGCACGACTAGCCGAAGGCACTAAGTCCCCAAATGTGATAGGTGAAGTGCCTATCGCTAACCGGGCACATGTTGTGGGCAAAAATTGGAAAAACCACATTTTCCATTTGTTGCCCGACCTGGGAATCCAACCAAAGGACCTCATGAAGTCAATACCAACACCTGGACATCTAGACCACAGAGGCGACAATTCTAAAGCATGTTTTTCATATATATATAGGCTACAGACTTTAGAAAGAAAGAAAACATTTATTGACAGACTAAAACTTACCACAGAATATTAACAAAAAAAACAACAACTAGAAATGTAACCTAACCCGAAACATAAGCAACTTAATAAAGTACAAAAGTAGATTAGATAATTTAAGTTTACCAAAAAAAAAAACATTTATTTTATGACATAAACATTGAAAAATGGCATTGCCTATTTAGCATTAGCACGAGTGTTTCAATTTTTAGCTTATTATTTTAGCTTATTATTTAAATCTTATTTTAATTTTATTACATTACCGCACTTACGATATTTTCGAAATTTTGCTGGATGTTTAAATAATAACTAAGCAATTTAGAAAATATTCTGATTTTATTACTCAATCATGAACACTTGATACTGTCATATTATATAAATGAATAGAGCAGTAAATAAATGAAATATAAATTAATATTAAAATTTAAATTTCGAATAGGAAAAAGGTCAAATGATATTTTACTAATTATAAGGTTGATAGAAAAGTGAAAAACTGAGTTACCTCCTTCCAATTTGTAGAGTTACATAATTGTGTCACAAGTGTATAATTTCTATTGCAGTAAAAAACTGCTTTTAATATAGTTCAAATTGAAGGTTTTAAAATTAACGCGGTAATTAATTTTACTTATAACAGAAACCGATGTTATATGTTCACACTATACCTGTAACGTAATATTTTCAGTTTATTGGTCATTTAACGCTTGGAAAGATGTCAGACAAAATGTCAAATACTTTCAATATCAATTTCAAATTTCTGAAAATATTTGCAATATGGCCAGACAAAAACAATATTCAATATTACCAATATTATTCGTTTGTATTCCTCTTTACCAACTTATTCGTATACAACATTTTCTTAACTCTGAATTTGGTTTACACTCCTTGGGAAATCGACTTGCTTATCAGAGAAATAATCTTTTATTTCACGGAAGTAGCTGTTACTGCAAAAGTTTTCATGATACTCTTAATGCGAAAGAAAATCTTGCAAGCCTTCGATATATTAGATTGCGAAGCTTTTAAAGGCGGAGACGACACAAGCCGGCAAATTGTTGAAGAACATGTCTCCACGTATAAAACATGGTGGAAAATGTGCACTATTCTTTCTAACTTCTCATACTCTTCGCAAGTGTTTTATCCTTTATTTGCTTATTTCATATTATCCAATGCAAGGATTGGGTTACCGATATGCAAATACTATTTTTTAAATACTGAATTCATCAGCCAGTATTTTTGGTTATTGTATGTTTATCAGTCTGTGGGAATGTACGCACATTTACAGTATAATGTTAATGTTGATTCTTTAATGGATGGTTTTATTTTAATGGCAATTGGACAAGTTAAGGTTTTGAATTTGGAACTGAGGAGTCTGGGATCTACTAAGGATCATACTGGCAACGACATGAAGTTTATAAAATGTATTAATCATTACCAGATTTTATTACAGTAAGTAAAAATTTCAGTTTGTAATGAATTTAGTATATATTTTCTTTAACATGGTAACCCATAAGTATACGATCTACTGTATTCTTCAAATTGAAACACAAGAAAAGCAAGCAAGATACTGGTGTCTGCAACCAGGGATACTGAGTAACAAGCAACAATACCCTTGGATTAGTTAAGAAATAGAGAAGAAAATAAAAAGCTTTTTTAATTATTAAAGTTCCAGAAATCCTTAAATGCAAACTAACACAACAAATAGTGCAAATGAAAGGTTTAAAGCCGTATCAATTTAAAATATTAATCCATAAAAAGATGTATTCAATGAATTTAGAGGTGTTTACTTTTTAGCTAAAAATAAAACTCGATTTTAATTCGGAAAGTCCGGACCTGTAGGATTTGAAGCTCGACTCATGCAATTTTGTAAATTAGAATCGAGTATGTCATTTTAGGAACTATTGAACAAAATATCAGCGAAATATTAACATTTAGCTAGGTAATAGTTAACAACAAATTATTTTATAGAATTTGTTGAATTTATTTGTAACTACATGAGAATAATCCGCTAGTACTGTGTTCTAAAGTAGGTACCTAAAATGACATATACGATTTCAATTTCGACTTCGCATGAAATCGAGATTCAATAGTAACCCTACTGTTCATTTAAAATCCTAATCCATGTAGTGATGTTGCGGACAGTAATCAGTCGGTCGGTCTCCCGCTGGATTTAGTTTCAATCAGGTTGCCGTCGCTCGTGTGATTAATGCATACTAAGTAGAATAACTCACTTTAGGTAACTCTACTTTTTGTTTTTAAAGCTTTTACTTAACATATAATTGAAGTTTTTAACAAACAAACATGTGTCTTTATTTTAATAATTATCTTGCTAATCCTCATTGAAAGATAGGAAGCAATACAGCTATCCACAATATACAAGATCTGCCTTGGCAAACTCGCGTAGCACTATTTATTTTTTAAATTTTAAATGTTTGTTATTTAGGGTTTAAAATATTCCCAAAACCAATTAGGTTTTTCGGCGTTTTAAAAAAATCTTGAAATAAAAAGTTTCTAATCAACCCCCGACAAACGTTCCATTCCTTCAAGAGTTATGATACCGCAGACTGACACACACACTCACACAAATCTACATAACAACAACTCTCAACTCTTTTTAATATTCGTTGTATAAACTGAGTAGATGACGAAATATGACACTGTGACTTTTAAACTATGATACATCAATAACCTCCCAGTTTTCTCATCAGTTCCTTATCATCCTCGTCTTTAGAAAATATGAAAATGTCTAGTCAAGACAAATCAATGGGTTTACAAGTAGGCATTCCAGGGTATGTCTTTGGTTTGCAAATATTATGAATATTAAAATATTTCCAAACCAAAATAAGGTAGAATATGTTGATGTACTATTCATACATATTCCGCAAATAAATAAATTTCATTTCATTTCAACCGGGCATTGGTTTTTCCGCTATATTTTTATTATATTTTCAAAGTTATATTTTTATTAGAAAATAAAAAAATACAATTTCTTTTGGTTGCCGGACCTGAGAATCGAAACCGAGACCTCATGAAGTCAAGTCCTATACAGGACCGCTAGACCTCTGAAGCGACCTATGTTCAATGGGTTTACCCAGAAGGCCTCTGGTGGTAGATTGTTATGCACCATTTAGGCAAGGTAAGGCTTTATTATCTTAGGAGAGGAGTAGAGAACCCTATTATCTCCTAAAGAAAACAGTAAAATATACAAATTTCAGTTCTAGAACGTTAACAATATATCTAATTTAATACTCTCACTATTGATCCGGGATTTCGTCCTAGTAGAAAAGATTTCCATACAAACTTTTACCCCCCGAAATAGTCTAGAGGGGTTGATTTTGTTATGAATGAGGTCAATGTTTGAACTCGGGTCTACCTATATGGATATTAAATTTCATTACATTCAGTAAAGCGGTTTAGCTGTGAAAGAGCAACAGACAGACAGATTTCGCATTTATAATCTCACTTGCATTGAAGTATGTATACTAACACAACAGTATAAGTTTAATAACTGAAAACAGGAAATCCATAAGTCCTACTTAACAAAATTTTGAGTTTTTAAAGCCCAGTTTACATATAAAATATGTGAAAATTTTAATTGTAAGATTCAATGTCTTCGCGTATAGTTACTATAGAATGTGCACATTGTGTTAAATAACGTGGCTCATAGCAAAATACTTTTTCTAAAAAAAAACACTTAAACTCAATTTGAGCTCCTGCTTTAATTCTCGCTAAGCAGCTAAATAATTTAACTATGTGATATTTGAAGTTTCTACAAATTACGCCATACAAAGCTACTACTACAATGATGCTGATAAACGTAATAATCGTATTTATTTGACGCAATATGACTTCATACGGAAAATAATTTTTCAAGTATTTATCATCATGCAGAAAATATGGTAGCAACGAAAAGAAAATAATAGTGAATTGTTATTGACCTGTAACCAAGGTATTTTCTTAAATAATGTTATCATAATATCGTTCGTCGCGCTTATGTGAAAACAGTAAAAAATATATTATCTTAACATTTAAATAGAAAACCGTTTGTTTTACATAGACAATTTAATGGGAACTTGTTATGCGTTTATACAATTCTAGGGATGTGTTAAGCGAAATCTGTCGATGAATGTCAAATATCATATTCAAGACAGTGTTAATTACTACCTTCAGACGAGTAGGTACTATAAAACAGTTGACGTAGGTAAATATCAAGCAAGAACATAGATTAAAAAGGTAGAAACATTTGCTAAGTGTAGACGCTTGTGCTGCGAGAAATGCATGATGGCCATCTTTGCTGATATATGCGACTAGCAGTCTAAGTAGCCGCCCATTAGGGTGCCTCTGTGTTGTATAATATTTTAATTTTACGCAGTGAGATGAATGTATATTTATCAAGTAGATTCTATCAATACTTAACTATCAAAGTTGATACTTTCTAAGAAAGTCAACCCAAACGGGAGGCTTCCTCACTAGTTAAATAGAAGTACTTCTGCACTCATTTGCATTTTATTATATAAAAAAAACTCCCTGTATCCCAGCCTGCGACAATCTTTGATACATAGTTTATTTTTTATTGGTTTGAGAAACAACGAATGTTTTTAACTATTAACATATCTATTTTTGTTAATCCAATTTTTTATATATTTATTAAAAACTGGGACTATATTAAATAATAAAAAATAGTACAGTTACTACTATAGTCACTACGCAATCTAAGAAAACACATATTATTAATTAACAGCAAATATTCATTGACATGAGCTCTATTCTAACAGATCCTCCAAGTCATAAGCCTACCATGAAATTTCTACTAAGTTTACTTGCTTTAATTTTCCGGGCTGCACTGTGTGCTGCACAATGCGATGGCCTGCAGTCATCATTACGTAGGTATGCAAACTCAGCTTCATCTTTCATGCCTAGTTCCACTTTATGAAGTTCGTTGTGCGATGCGTGAATGCTTTTCAGGATATTAAAAGTCCAATGACTCTATTATATGAGAATGATAACTTTTTAACATAGTTATACGTTTTTTGCGAATCATGATTTATTTACAAGCTAATATTTTGTTATCGTCTCTGTGGTCTAGCGGTCCGGGTGTTGGACTTGACTGCATGAGGTCCCGGGTTCGAATCCCGGGTCGGCCAACAAAAAGAAAATTGGATTTTTTCAATTTTCTAATAAAAAAATTGGTCGGGATTGGAATTGTGCCCAGTTGACGATAGGCTTGCCACCTATCACATTGTGGGACTTAGTATCTTCGGCTAGTCGTGGGTGCCTTGGTTGTACCTCTGCCTACCTATTCGGGGATATGGGCGTGAAGATACTTTTTTATTATTATTTTGTTTACTTGAACTATAATTTTAATGTGTTAGCTATGTTATTTTATTTCAAATGATTCTTTGTTTTACCATATTGGAAGGCAAACAAGCAGACGGATTTCCTGATGGTAAGAAATTCTCGCAGCCTAGACACACCAAAGGTGGTAATGATGCGTTGCCAACCTGAGGCCGACATGTTAGGCCTCGAGTGAAAGTAAGTTTACCGGCTACCTTAGCCTCCAAACCGGAACACATCAAGCGCAGACGTTTTGGAGGCAGGAATAAATAAGGTGATGGTACCAATCCGGGCGAGTCGCTGCGAAACTCTACCACTTAGTAGAAACTCACGGTGTCAGTGATGGTAAGCCTATGCTCACCTATTATGAGCTGTCTGGCACAAGATGGTCTAATCTGCAAAGGAGCCCAGACCAACACAGGGGAAACGGGGGGATCTTAACCTAACATAACTATTCCAAAATATTAAAAATGTACTAGTGTACCCGGAGTGCAACCAATTTTTTTAATGTCTGCGTTTGCGTGATTTTCTAGTTATTTTTAGCTCAATTTTTAA
>NJDC01002500.1:342617-374080 GCA_002245475.1 Calephelis virginiensis
TTTTTTATTATTTTGTTTACCTGAACTATAATTTTAATGTGTTAGCTATGTTATTTTATTTCAAATGATTGTTTGTTTTACCATATTGTTTGCCTTCCAATTTATTTATTATTTGCCTGTGATGGAGTTTTTTTTTTTTATGATATTGGAAGGTAAACAAGCAGACGGATTTCTTGATGGTAAGAAATTCTCGCAGCCTAGACACACCAAAGGTGGTAATGGTGCGTCGCCAACCTGAGGCCGACATGTTAGGCCTCGAGCAAAAGTAAGTTTACCGGCTACCTTAGCCTCCAAACCGGAACACGTCAACGGCAAGCGCAGACGTTATGGAGGCAGGAATAAATAAGGCGATGGTACCAATCCAGGCGAGTCGCTGCGAAACTCTACCACTTAGCAGAAACTCACGGTGTCAGTGATGGTAAGCCTATGCTCTCCTTATATGAGCTGTCTGGCACAAGATGGTCTAATCTGCAAAGGAGCCCAGACCAACACAGGGGAAACGGGGGGATCTTAACCTAACATAACCATTCCAAAATATTAAAAATGTACTAGTGTACCCGGAGTGCAACCAATTTTTTTAATGTCTGCGTTTGCGTGATTTTCTAGTTAGTTTTTGCTCAATTTTTAAAATAATAACCTAATTACTGCTTGCAACACTAAAGTTTAAATTGTTTAATACCTAACTCCCTACAAAACTTACACGTAATAGCGTTAAGAACAATCTCAATCATTTTTTATTTACAAACAAAAAAAATCTACATCGTAATCGATACATCCGTTCAAAGTTCTGATGGCATACACGTGTGTGTATGGCAAACACGTCCACACAGACTGGTACTTCATACTAATAACACCCCCTTTTTTCCGTCGGGGTTAAAAATTAATAGGTAGAAAACACTCGTAACACAATGTTTTTGTAGAGTGTAACTGAAAATACCTTACTTCACCTATTGATTTTTAACTAATCCTTAGTTTAATAGAACGACATGGAAAACTAAGTTATCTTCTTCCAATTCGTTAAATGACATAATTGTGACACTGGTGTATAATTTCTGTGACAGTGAAAGAGTTATTTTCAATTAGAATTCAAATTGCAGGGTTTTATAAAAATCGACTTATATCGTCTAAAATTGATACTTTTTTATTTAGTAGTATTTACTTAGTATTTAAAATTGAAATGAAATAGTGTTATAATTAAGAAATAACCATTAAATACCATATGCTATAATTTAATGTCATTTTTAGGGATTCGTACCCAAAGAGTAAAAACGGACCCTATTACAAAGCCTCCGATGTCTGTCTGTCTCCAGGCTGCATATCATAAACCGTGATAGCTAGAAAGCTGAAATTTTCACAAATGATGTATACAACAACAAATACTAAAAATTAAAAAAAAATATGAAGGGGGCAATTAAAATATATTACCATGCAATAAATGTGGTTTTTTTCGTATTTTTTTTGCTCATTTTTAATAACGGTAACAAGTAGACGCTTCAAATTTTCACAGAATATATTTCAAAACAAATAATAAAAAAAAAATAAAGTAAATGTAAAAAGGTGGGCTCCCATACAATAAACGTGATTTTATATTATAGATGATAGTACGGAACTCTTCGTGTGCGGGTCCGACTTGCACTTGGCTGGTTTTTACATTTTATTGGTCACATAAAAATGTCAGACAAAATAACAAACGCTTTTAAAATTAACTTACTTTTTTAAATATTTGTAGCATGGCCCAGCAAAAACTCTGTTCAATATTTAAAATTTTACACATAACCTCACGGACAATTTTTTTTTATAGAAGAGGAGGCAAACGAGCAAGTGGGTCACATGATGGAAAGTGATCACTGCCGCTTACGGACATTCGCAACACCAGGAGTATCACAGATGCGTTGCCGACCTTTAAGGAATGACTACGCTCTTTTCTTGAAGGTCCCTATGTCATAATCGTTTGGGAATACCGCTCTCGGTAACTGATTCCACAAAGGTGTTATGCGGGGTAAGAAATGTCTTCGGAAACGTACAGTTGTAGATCGCCACGCATCAAAATCATGGGCAAGTCCAAAATATATTAATCTGGACTCTTTAACGGATGGTTAGGAAATAATTTTCTGTACTTTAAAAATAGAGTTGATAAAGAAAAAAATGTTACTATCGTATCAAAAGCGTTGGGTGCCAAATAACAATAATTGTAGTAAAAGTAACATATACTGACAAATATTTGTAAAATAAAATGTTTGAGGGTTGCACCATACGATTTTTTACGATAGAAACATTTTTTCTTAATCATTATATTTTTTTTCTAACAGAAAAATATTTATGAGTACCTATTTTTAAGAGCGACTTTTTCAGTTTGGTTTTTAAGCTATCTGGTATTTTTTTTCCTACTTTGTAGTTCAGATAGCTTTAAAATCGTAATGTTTTAGTTTTTTTTAGTTACTATTATTACTGTTATTATTTAGTTTTAATTGATTATTTTAGAATTTAGAGTAATGCGACAAAGGCCTGAATAGATATTACCGCCTGATTTGTTACATTCGCCTTAGTATCAGTATTCGTTAATATCGTGTTCTAGTCCTGTAGGGCAGAGTGGCTGAATTTACTGACACACGAAGATTAACAACCTATTCTCAGGTTGACAAATAACCTTTGGTAGTGGTGCCTATAGGCAACAAGTATTTATAAACATTAGAAATTTTTCCCGTGTTGGCTCCTTTGTAGAATAGATCATCTGCCTTCCTTGCCAGGCAGCTCGTAAAAGGCGAGCATAGTCTCACCGTCACTAACACCGTGACATCAGGTGGTAGAGTTTAGCAACGACTTGCCCGGATTGGTAGCACCGCCTGACCTGCCTCCATAACGTCATGACGTGTTCCGGTTCGACTTACTTACTTTTGCCCGAGGCCTAACATCCCGGCCTCAGGTTGGCAACGCACCATTACCACCTTTGGTGTCTCTAGGCGGCGTGAATTTCTTAACATTAGGAAATCCGTCTGCTTGTTTGCCTTCCAATATCATAAAAAAATCCATCTTGTTTAATACCTTCAAACGATTTTCCTAAAATAATATTTGTACTAGTACAAAAACCCATTCATTTATAAAAAAAATTACCCTAATATTAATTAAGTCTGATTATTTTACAGGTACTGCTCAGAAGTCCAAGATATAATAAGTGTAACCATGTTTGTTCAATTCAGTATGGCTGCGTTGATCATTTGTGTGGTTTTGTGTGGCCTTACTTTGGTAAGAAAAAATATCTCCAACTGTGTTATTGATCTGATCTGATCTTATCTGATATATTATGTAAAAAATAAATCCCCATTTCACTTGGTCATCACTTCATAAAAAAGCTGCTTAATAGTAGGTAATTGTTTTTGGAACGAAGTTCCTTGCGGCAGGCTTGGAGGAGATAGGGATTTTACTGCGCGACCGAACTGGAAAAATTTGATAGTAAAAACTGTAAGGAAAAACCTGGAATAAAACCGTTAAATGAGACGTGCGCAGGCGCGACAGCCGTATACAAGAGTAGTGTATAATAAATTTCTCTTTCTCCCTCACTCCACCCAGCCAATGCATAGTATATACTCATGAATTGTGTCGATTCTACATTAGCCGAAGGAACTTCATTCCTTCCTGGTGTCACCACATTTATATTTTTTTATTTCCAGCCATCTTCTGTGGAGACGTTCATTTTTATGATAGGCTATCTAATTGTAATGGTATCTCAAATTTTTGTACCTGCCTGGCTAGGAACTCGGCTACGATATGAGGTAAGTAGAGTATTTACCACAATGACCATACTTACAGTATTGACTCTGACTATAGTTAGTATTTTTTGTCAATAGGTGATAAGAATAACAGTGATGAAAAGCATATAGGATGACGCATATCGTTTTAGTATTGAAATCCCTTTTTGAAACGCAAACTTCTTTAGCGGCGTTGCGCAATTTTTTTTGGAATGGGTAAAAACTTCTAAACTCGCGACAGATCGTCAGAACGTAAGAAAGCGCACTGCGCATGCGCGAATAAGACGGCGCAAGATCTAAAATAAAACGTTGATTCATTTCTGTTTTTGTATTGCTTAGATATTTCCGAAGAGTATAGGATGCGCAATGGATAATATACCTACCATTACATTATCACAGATAGCAGATACGTATAATATCAACAGACATTGCTCTATTTGTTCCATCTTGAAATTAAGCTTCATTTATGTGGTAGAATACAATATTCATTTATTGCGCTATCCTCAAACATAACAACACGAATATTCGTGCAAGCGCCCTGCGCTGTCTTACGAAACTTCGATCAGGTCACGTGGTCCTGACACGAGTTAAGAAGTTTTTACCCATTCTAAAAAAAGTGCGCAACGCCGCTGAAGAAGTTTTTATTTCAAAAGAATTATCAAATCGCGAAATAGTATCTAATGAAATAGTCGGAGTCGATTTTTCTATCTTAAATTATATAATTCTTTGCTTTGTATTTCAGAGTCAAGAGCTAGTATTTGCTATGTATAGTAGTCATTGGGTCCAAAGACCTTTGCACTACCAAAGTACACTCAAGTTGTTCATGCAGCGAACCAATAGGGATATCAGTTTTTATGGCTGGAAAATGTTTCCTCTTTCTCTTGACACCTTTATTTCAGTATGTAACAATTTCGTTAAAATAATCTGATTAATAAATAGATGAGCGGTTAAAAAGCAAAGAATGATTAAAATTTCAGAATTGACCCTTCGAGATATGACATTTGGTAAATTTAGTCTGCCAGTTGGGTGTGAAATACAATGGTAATAATTTTCAATCATCATCATCATCAGCCGGAGGACGTCCACTACTGGATAAAGGGCTCCCAAAAAGAGCGCTACAAGTCATGGTCACCAGCCGATTGTATCCTGCGGCTCCCTGTGACTATGACCAAACCATCAGTCCACTGGTAGGAAGGTTGCCACTCGAGAACCTTTCTTATCCAGCGGTTGTCGGCAAATTGCCATTGCCACTTCAGTTTGATGATTCTCTGAACTATATCGGTCACCCTTGCTCTGTTGCGGACCACCGAATTATGGATTTTACCTCGCAGAGAAACACCGAGAAAAGCACGCTGAGCGACTCTGAGAAGTCTCAGTTCCATAAGTCATCACCGGTAACACACAATGGTCGAAGACATTCGACTTTAGGCTTTGCGGAAATTTGGACAAGAAGATATCCTTTAGCTTTCCGAATGCTGCCAATACGAGTTGGATTTGGCGGTCGTCCTCTTTCTTAAAGTTGGTTTTACCAAACTGAACAGCTTGACTTAGGTATATATACTGATTCCCAACTTGAACTGGTATAGGTGCAACATGAACGTTGTACATGACTTTCGTCTTGTTCATCTTAAGATCCACCTGTTGGAAAACTCTATTGAGGTCACCGAGCATCTTGCTCAAGTCTTCAAGCCATTCTGCCATGACCACAATATCACCTGCGAATCGAAGGTGAGTGATGTACTCGCCATTGACATTAATGCCAAGTCTTTTCCAGTCCAGAATCTTGAAGACATCTTCCAGTGCAGCAGTGAACAGTTTCGGAGAAATAACGTCGTCCTGTCTTACACCTTTCTGTAACTGGATCGGTTTCGAGCGCTGATCCTGTAATCGGACCGACGTAGTGGCTTTTTCGTACAATCACCTCAACACTTCGACGTATCGATAGTCGATGCGGAACCGCTGTAATGACTGAAGCACAGCCAATGTCTCAACCGAATCGACGGCTTTCTCGTAGTTCACAAACGCTAGACATAATGGTCAATTATATTCCTCGGACTTCTGTATAATCTGGCGCAGCGTGTAAATGTGGTCTACGGTGCTAAAGCCTTTACGGAACCCGGCTTGTTCGGGTGGCTGGTCCAACCTGCATGATATTCGGTTTGTGATGGAAAATAACTTGTAAACTTGACTCAGAAGTGAGATGGGTCTATAATTTTTGAATAGGATTTTGTCACCTTTCTTGAAAAAGAAAGTCCTGGTCCACGCTTCTGGAATACTACCTTTGAGCATGACGGAATTAAATAGCTTCTGGAGGACCTTAAGTACTGGCATTCCACTCGCTCTCAGTAGCTCCGCAGTGATTTCATTGTCCTCCGGCGCCTTATTGTTCTTCAGTTGTTGCAGGGCCATATGAATCTTGTACAGGGTGATGTCCGGGATGTTTTTAGTATAATGTCGGGTGAGTTTGGCTCTAGGGTCTTTATCCAAACTAACAACGGGTCGAGTTGAATTGTACAGCTGTCCATAGAACTTCTCGACCTTTCTCAAAATCTCAGCCTTAGATGAAATTACGGTACCATTTTCTGTCTTCAGTTTTATCAATTGGGTCTGGCCAACAGACAAATCCCTAGAGAACACCTTAAAACCCTTATTACGTTCGATAGCTTGTTTAATACGAAACGTATTAAAGGTATGCAGGTCTGTCCGCAAGGCCTTGGAGACTTGTATTTTTAGGTCCCTGTACTTTTGCATGTCAACTGAAGACTGCAACCGCATTTCATCCCGTTTGCCTATGAGCTTGAGAGTAAAAAATTTCGACCAGGCTGCTTGGCAGCTCAAATCATCCGTTGATTCGCATTCTGCCAGGCATTCGAAGCGATTTTGAAGTTCGAGCTGAAAGTGTTCGGGATTTTGGCTGGGGTTGGACGGAGCGTAGACTTTATCAGCCTTGACTGTTCAAGCCTTGTGTTGATATTCAATGTGGCTCTTACCATCCGATGATCACTGCCATCTGCCACTGACATCATTGAATATGAGGCGTCTGGTAGACAAAATGAAGTCTATCTCGTTTTTTGTCGGGCTAATCCAGGTCCATTTACGATGTAGATTTTTTCTGAAGAAGTAATTTATCGTAAATAGTCCTTCCTTGTCTAGAAATTCAGCCAAGGAGCCAACGGTTCCCCTAGTATTTTGCCTGCCAACACCAAATTGCCCCACTGTCAGCTAATCGCTCTCTCTCATACCTAGCGTTGAAGTCGCCCATCACACCCGTGTAGTGCGTTTTGGAGGTATGGATGACTTTCGATATGTCTTCGTACATCGCTTCCACCTAGTCGTCAAAGTGCGTCAAAGTCGGGGCGTAGACGTGTATGACCTTCAGCGAATACCGTTTGGTAATTCTGAGTATCAGATACGCCAAACCTGTCGACATACTCCCGATCGCCTCCACGTTATTGATGAGTGACCTCCGGACGACAAACCCGACACCGATCTGGGACAGGGCGTCACCTTCCCGGTGGTAGAACAAGTAACCGGACTTCAGGATTATCCAGTCCTCCCCCTGTCTTCGGACTTCAGATAATCCCACAATGTCCCAGCGTAACTTGTCCAACCACTCTTCCAACTCCAGGATCTTCTCGTCAGTCCGGAGTGTGCGGCAGTTGTGCGTTACTAGGGCCAAGTTCGTCAGCTGGTAGCCTAAGTCCGTCCGGGGATTCTTCACACCCTCTTTGCCGTTACCGAATCCGCTACCGTAGATTCGGTTAACAGTAGGGTGGAAGTTTTCACAGAACGCTGCTGCCCGTCCTGCGTTAGCAATTTTACGTCCACCCACCTTGAAACGGTTTGACCGCCGTTTTTCGGTTGACTGATTTCGCCGGTGGTATATACCACAGCGGGCGGTGGAGTCGTCACTTCCCTACGTCAAAACAATAAATTCCTACATTTTGCGTCAAAATTGGCTATTTAGTGACGAGACCATCTAACAGCAGACTGCTACAATCATAATCATAATCATACAATCATAATATATACATCCATTTAGCTTCATGTCATGATTGCGTAATTTAACAAAATATAACATTGCACCTCTTTGGCAAATTTCGTACAGAGCCTTTACCATGAGTTAGTATCGATTACATTCGGTAAGTTACGTATCGAAATCTAGAACAATTTTGGTCTAAAAATATGTTTCTCTCAGTTACCAATAAAGGCGCTATTCAAAGTTTTCATACAAATAATTTACAGAGACTGGTATCGAGTATAATAAACATGACCAGCCGTAAACTCATGGTAAGGGCTCAGATATTTTTGACCGTTACATCTTCTCAATTTTAATGTTTTAACATATTAAATTTCGTTTGTGTTACAGATAATAAAGATGGCGTATTCATTTTTTACATTGATAAGAAATGTTCAAAATAGACAAGTTTCTGAAAAAATTAAATAACAATGGTAACTTCATTTTAAATTGAACTCAAATCATTACCTTTATCACAAGCACTACTTTTGTATTTTATATAATATTATATCAAAGTTGTATTTCGCTGTCCCTTTGTATGCTTCATCGGATAATCGACTTCGGATTTCGATTCGTTTTTTTTAATAGATAGAGTGATTCAAGAGGATGGTTTATAATCACAACTAGCGTCCCGCCCTCGCTTCGCACGGTTATGAAATATACACATAAACCTTTCTCTTCAATCACTTTATCTACTAATTAAAACTGTTGCGTAGTATTAATTAGTAGTAGATTTAAACACACAAAGGGACAGAGGAAGCGACTTTGTTTTATACTATGTAGTGATAACATCGAAGTTTGTCAACCCGTGCGATACTTTGACGGGCTGCTCGTTAATTATGTATCTTACTTACGAATTATACATACATAAAATTTTGTTGTAAAATTAAAATCTCAATATTGACAGCTCAAACACACATCGCTTAATTTTTTAATTTAAAAATATTTTGAATAACAGAACATGTTAGTTCAAGGGAAAAAAAATAAATAAATATTATAGTTAATTCATTTCTATTATTGTTTGGTTGTTTGTTTTAGTTTAGCTTAGTTTTAATAATTAATCCTTATTTTTTAAAGACAATTTCAGAACACATTATGGTTAAGTTATTGTTAACTAGAATATGTTTTTAATTTCTAAAATTACAATCACAAATTTTCTAGTAAAGAAATCTCGTTATTTTAGTACATTGTTTCTAATAAATTATTCATACAAAATGTTTTTCTACCTGCCTGTTACTTTATCCCGTTTCCCCGTACCTCTCATGAAAAGTATAAAAAAACAGACTATGAATGACAAACTGCGTCATTATCGAATTAGAAATAAAGTACTCGATCGTCTTAATTTTAATTGAGTTTTGATTGTGAGGCTGTCACAATAGGTGCCCCCCAGGGTTCCATTCTTGGACCATATTTGTTCCTCTAACATATTAATGACATGCATTACTAAGTAATCAATAAACATGTCACAGTATCGTTCACAGATGATATTTTAGTACTATACAAGGTAAAACACAAGTAAATAAGTATGACGAAACGAATTATAAAATTTTCAAAAGTTGTATATTGATTAAGTGTAAACAAGAATGGTATATTTGATAGAAGAAGGTGTTACTTTGCGGAAATCCATACTTAAATCCAAATAAAATTATTTAATTTGCAATTTTCCGCCAAAAAATTTATACGTATTATGGCGTAACAAAACAGGCTAAGAATGGATTGGACTTACCGGAAGCTAAAAATCCCAAATATATCCAGCTCCACACAACACAAACCACTAAACTGTTTTATTAGCACCAACAATACACACACTACTAAAAACTCAACGTAAGCTGCGCTTCGTAACCGAAGCATCATCAGGAGAATTTGACTGCACTCCACGAAGGTCGAGCAGATACTTACTTCACTGTGGATTGCGAATACTTTCAAGATGATGCACTTAATAATACGTACTCATATTAGTCAGTGAAAGTTAAGTTACTTATGTTAGCTGAAGGAGAAATAGTATATAAATAATTTGCCTTCCTAAATAGTATATAAATAATTTGACTAGGTGGTAAAGTTTCGCAGCGACTTACCTGGATTGGTACCACCACCTTACCTATTCCTGCCGCCATAACGCTATGACGTGTTTCGGTTCGGAGGATAACGTAGCCGGTAAACTTACTTTTGCCTTTTTCGAGGCCTAGCATCCCGGCCTCAGGTTGGCAACGCACCATTACCACCTTTGCTGTCTTTAGGCGGTGTGAATTTCTTACCATCAGGAAATCCGTTTGCTTGTTTGACTTCCAATATCATAAATATATATAAATATTAAATCACGAGAGCAGTAAACTATGAAAAGTCTCAGACCACAGTTCACAGGTAGTTATGGGCTGAAATGAAACCAAGGCCGACAAACACGCGATATGAGCTTTTCTGTTTTACTGCACCTGCCGCCTAGTATGTTATTTTTCCTTTTGTGCAGCGGAAGGAAAGTTAACCTTACGCCCGAAGGGTAGAACATATACAGCCTAATCAATTTTGTACTTATAAGTGCGTATATTATAATAGTCTACTTGTATGTAATTCTTTTACATCATAAAAGCATTTTTCTATGAGCCATTTTGATAACTTTTTTTAAATGTATAGATTTATATAATGTATTCTGAGAATTTTATTAATTCCTACAAAATAAGCCCAAGTTAAGAGGGTTAAAAAAAACTACGAAATTCCTACTTACGCCCAACGGGTAGTAAAATACATACTAATAATTTTTTTATCCGATGAGGATATGGGTTTTACAAGCATTAGCAAACTATATTTAATGCCGTCACAACAACCTTCATATTAAATGTAGTCAAAACGATGCCAGTTGAGACGCACTATAAGAAAGTTATCAGATGTTACGTAAAGCCAAGCTTCTCACTATGAATGCTCTAACTGTACAACCTCTAAATATAGAACTATGGTTAGTTAGAAAAGCAATAGGAAACTAATAGAAAAGCAATGGTCGACAAATAATTTCACCTTCCGTCCTTCTGACATTAAGTAAATGTCCATGCCCTAGCTTTTCAGCGATGCACGCCATATGGCATCGTCTTGGCAATATTTTACATGAAAATGATTTTGATAAAAATTAATTTCTTTTTGTAAGTGGTTTATGAGAATATAAATACTAGTACTACATAGAATAGTATATAATAAAAGTATATAATAAAAAATAATAGAAAGTGTTGGTGTTAAAATGCGAAAGGGCATGCTCCGCTGGTTCGGTCATGTGGAAAGAATGACAGATGAAAGATTGACAAAGCAGATATACAATGCGAATGTGGATGGATGTAGGTACCCGGGGAGACCAAGGCTGACATTTCACGATCAGATCAATCGAATATTATCCGAGGGTGGTGTCAAGAGTCTCCGAAAACGGCGTGTTTGTATGAAAAGGGTTATGAATGTGAAGGAAGCAAAATAGGTTTGTCAGGATCGTGAGGTCTGGCACTCGATACTCTCTGCCTACCCCGTAAGGGACTTGGCGTGAAGATATGTATGTATGTACTACATAATTTAGTATACGGTAGAAAGATGTGTTGAAGTTCACCCTGTTTGTTTTCGTCTGCTTTATATATTATAGCCAACATAGCTTCAATATTCACCATTGTTGATTTTGGTGTAAGAGGGTTGAGTAACCAATAGCTTCGCGTCAGAGCTTAAGGTATCATGCCCATCATCTTAATGCATGGCGATCTACACCCATCTCATTTCTTACCCCGCATAACACCTTTGTGGAAACAGTTACCGAGGGCGGTATTTCCAAACGATTATGACTTAGGAACCTTCAAGAAAAGAGCGTACTCATTCCTTAAGGGTCGGCAACACATCTATGATACTCCTGGTGTTGCGGATGTCCTGGGGCGGAGGTGATCACTTTTCATCAGATGACGCACTTGCTCGTTTGCCTCCTCTTCTATAAAAAAATAAATAAATAAACAGGGAACAGGGAGGTGTTATAACAATTATTTATATTTTACTTGTTCCACCAGACTTAACTGGTATACAAATTTTATTTAAGGCTAAAATTACTGTTATTGTGTAATTTAATTCAATTAAATAATATACGTCGTATCTAAATTACTTGTGATTTTTATTATTTTACAACTACATTTATGATGCATTTATAATACCTATTCATTACATTTAAAATATAATTAATAATGCCATACCAAACACTAAATAATTCAATGCAATTAGATAAATAAATTCAAATATATATGTCAAATCCAATAAATTTTACAATAAATAATTTGCAAACAAATTTTTCATTTTACTTATAAGTATAAAATACGTATATTATAATATTCTGCGTGTAAGTAATTCTTTTACATCATAAAAGCATTTTTCTGTGAGCCATTTTGGTAACTCTTTTTTAAATATATATAGATATAGATAAAGTTTTCTGAGAATTATATTAATTCCTACAAAATAAGCCTAAATTAAGAGGATGTGAAAAAAAAACTACGAAATTCCTACTCTCACTACCTAATTTTTGTCTTGGGGGTATAAAATTTCAAATTTCAATTATTTAAGTTGTCCGCGTGTTAAATTGTCCCACAGGAACATTTTTTCGAGAAAAAACTATCCAATGTGTAAATCCAAGTTACCCTCTATGTGTGTGCCATATTGCATAAAAATCGGTTCAGCAGTTTTTGCGTGAAGGAGTAACAACCAAACAAACAGACAAAACTTTAGCATTTATAGTATTAGTAGGATTCCCCTAATTAAGTATAACTCAAAAACTAATTTCAGTTTTCAAGTACTTCGGGAAGTGTCATATTATGACTTTTGATAGACAGCAGCGAAACAGTGACGAAATCGGGGATTTCTAGATTTCAATAACAGCTTAAGTGTTCAAGTTATACAATTGAAATTTTATATATGTTTAATAAGTATGCTACAGATCAGATCATATACTGAAAATTAGATTTATCTCAACATGTCCAAACCTAAGTTACTACGGGTTAAAAATTACGAAATCGCCTCTGTGGTCTAGCGATCCGGGTGTTGGACTTGACTGCATGAGGTCCCGGGTTCGAATCCCGGGTCGGCCAACAAAAAGAAAATTGGATTTTTCCAATTTTCTAACAAAAAAAATGTTGGTCGGGATTGGGAATGTGCCCGGTTGGCGATAGGCTTGCCACCTATCACATTGTGGGACTTAGTGTCTTTGGCTAGTCGTGGGTGCCTTGGTTGTACCTCTGCCTACCACTTCGGGGATATGGGCGTGAATATACTTACTTACTTACTTAAAAATTACGAAACGTTTCGAGAAAAGTTAATTATTTTGTGCCTCCCCGCTTTTCCTCGTGTTGTCGAGGGCACTCTCATGCCCTAATATATGTTTAATGCAATTTACAATATGTTATGATGGTGACATATATGTGGTTTTTATAAAATGACATAAGTTGAGAGTTCTGACCAAAGTGTGTAATTTCGCAATCATTTCAACTCTTTCTAATTGAAAATGAAATTACAGGCCTGTGCAAAAAATGGAGATAGTAAGTGTTTGAAATTAACACTTTCAGTATTTTGCATGCAATAGAAAATATTAGTTTCCTCACATTACACATCATTGGCGTATATGTTTACTTAAAAGCGACATGGAAGAAATATCGAACAGCTTCAATATAAATTTTATACACTTTAAAATATTTGGAATATGGCCTAGCGAAAAAAATATTAAATACTATAAATATTATTCACTTATTTTCCTGATAATCAACTTATTCGTGTACAACATTTTGTTGACTTTAAATTTGGTTTATACCCCTAGGGAAATAGATTTGTTGGTCAGAGAAATTATCTTTTATTTCACAGAAGTGGCTGTCATGGCAAAAGTTTTCATGATACTTCGAATGCGAAAGGAAATCCTGCAAGCCTTAGAATTATTAGATTGCAAGGCTTTTAAAGGTGAAGACAATGAAAGCCGACAAATTGTTAAGGAACATGTCTCCACTTACAAAATATGTTGGAAAATTAACTCTGTTCTATCTCACATCGCAATTATGTTCCTCATTCCCTTTGCCATATCAGTTTATTTCCTTATTCCTGAAGCGAGCTTAGATCTACCAGTATGCGGGTATTATTTCTTAAGCAAAGAACTTGTTAATAAATATTTCGTTTTCTGGTATACATATCAATCTGTTGGAATGTATTGCCACATGCAATATAACATTAATATAGATTCCTTCATGGCTGGATTCATTTATATGGCGATAGCACAAGTTAAAGTTTTAAACTTGGAACTTCGAAATATGGAAACAAAACAAATTATAAAAAAGAAAGCAAATCCAAAATTGTTGAAATGTATTAAACGTCATCGGAAATTATTACAGTAAGTCAATTAATTTAATACGGGTTTGCCCTTTTAAAGTTCTAACTTTGAAAGGTTAAATTTGTAACTTTAAAAGGGCAAAATCATATTAAAATATTATTGAAACACAATGAGGAAATTTAAAGTAGATTATGGGAAATACAAGTAATCCATCGTTGCTTAAGTTTTATAGCACACTAGCAGCCCGCCCCGGCTTCGCACGGTTATGAAATATACATATAAACCTTCCTCTTCAATCACTTTATCTATTAAAGAAGACCTCATCAAAACCCGTTATGTTGTTTTAAAGATTAAAGCATACAAAGGGACATAGGGACAGAGGAAGCGACTTTGTTTTATACTATGTAGTGATGAAAAAAAAAGTTTATTAATGTAAAATTAAAATTCATATCATGAAATTTAAAAAAAAAATGAAATTTAGTTTTTCACAATTAAATTTTTTCTTGCAAACATTTCTTTCCGTAAAGTATTTTTCCATAACAGACCTTATAGTTTAGTTATAACATCTAGACAGGTTCAAATTTTGTTCTAACATAAAATATTGGTCAGTTTTGTTGTTATGAAAACACTTAGGTAAGTTTTTTCGGTACCTGGTTAAAAACGTTGTGTTATCAGAAAATTGATAGAAAAAGGCATTACTTTGCGGAAATCCATACTTAAATCCAAATAAAATTATTTAATTTGCCAATTCCCGCCAAAAAATATATACGTATTATGGCGTGACAAAACAGGCAATATAGTGCGCTATAAATGAATTGGACTTACCGGAAGCTTAAACTTCGAAATATATCCAGCTCCACACAACACGCACCATTAAACTACTTTATTATCACCAACAATAAACACTACTAAAAATTGCAAGTACGTTTCGCTTCGTAACCGAAGCATCATCAGGAGAATTCGACTGCACCCCACGAAGGTACTGCTCTACCTTAGTGGAGAACGCAGCACTATTTTGCCTGTTTTGTCACGCCATAAATATACATTTTTTGGCGGGAAATTGCAAATTAAATAATACAGATACATATAGAGGTCGACTAAGATTTTTTGAACCAAATTGCGTTCAAAGCTCTTAATTAAAGTATTTATACTTAATTGCTTTTAATCTTACAGGTATTGCAAATCTATTCAAGGCATTATAAGTGTGACTATGTTCGTCCAATTCAGCATGGCGTCTCTGATAATTTGTGTAGTTTTGTATAAATTAACTCTGGTAAGAAATTTCGTTAGACATAGCATATCCAAATAGCTTGTTTAGGTTAACAAAAACGTCTGCGATTTTATTTATCTTTCAAGGATCAAGTTGCATCCCGTTTCTAAAGACCATTGTCACTTACGATATGATAATTGTGAAACTATAAATGTAATAACTTTGATCTAATTAATACACATTAATTATCTTATGTGATGTTATAGCCCTTTTTTACACTAAACTTTTTTAATATGTTTAGAATTGCAATAGAAGCTTTTCCCGAGTTGGTCCGAGCTCCATTTGCAGAATAGCTGTGCCTTATTGCCGGAATTGCCTTCCTGCCAGGCAGCTCGTAAAAGGCGAGCATAGGCTTACCTTCAATAGCACCATGACATTTGACTACCGGATTAGTACTACCACCTTTCTTTTTTCTGCCGCCATAACGTCAGTGCTTGCCATTGACGTGTTCCGGTTCGGAGAATGATTTGGCTTTGCTGGAGGCCTAACATTCCGGCCTTAGGATGGCAACGCGGCATTACCTTCAGAATAATTTCCTATCTTTCTAAAAAATAATTATCAAAGCGCAATTGTGACTAAATGAAATGGTTACAGTCGGTTTTTGCAGTTTTACTGTGCGTAATTATATTCGTTATTAATTAAATATTTCTCCGTGTGTTGGTCCGGGCTCCTTTGCAGAATAGACCATCTGTCTTCCTGCCAGGCAGCTCGTAAAATACGAGCATAGGATTACTGTCACTGACTCCGTGGCATCTGACTAGGTGGTAGAATTTCTCAGCGACTCACTCGGATTGGTACAAGCGCCTTACCTGTTCCCGCCGCCATAACGTCGTGACGTGTTCCGGTTCGGAGGTTAAGGTAGCCGGTAAACTTACTTTTGCTCAAGGCTTAACATATAGGCCTCAGGTTGCCAACGCACCATTACCACTTTCGGTGTCTCTAGGCTGAATTTCTTGTTTGCCCTCTAATGTCATAAAAAAAATAATCCTTGTGTAATTTCGTCTATTTGCAGCCGTGTTCAATAGATACTTACATGAGTATGGGATTGTATTTACTTGAAATGGTATTTCAAATATTCTTTCCCGCCTGGTTAGGAACACAGTTACGTTACGAGGTAAGTTATATTTGATCTGTTAATTTATATGGCTAATATGTTGCTAACCGCGAGTTTTTTTATAACTTCACCGAGCTACTATAAATTTGAACTGTTCGTTATAAAGTATATATAAAAACTAAGAGACTGTTGTACCAACGCATTGACCAAACCTTTAAATTTCGCACAGTTATTCCTCTGTATTAATCATGGACGACGTAATTATCCTCTTTTTTAAAATTCAACCCCTATGGAGAGAAATAGAGAAAGAAACTTTTTAATTCTTATACATATTCGCATGAAACTTCGTATGAATTGAGAAAGGTGAAATTAATTTGAGATTATTTCAAAGTTATTTATAATTCAACCTTAAGAGGGTGAAATAAGGCATGAAAGTTGTATGTAAACTCACAGCATAAGCTCTAAGGGCTAGAAACTCAAAGTTTCAGATATTAGCATTAACTAAAGATTTTTTAAAATTCAAATCTTAAGGGGGTGAAATATAAGTTGGTATAAACATTCTTTTTTCTTGCATATATTTGAATGATATTTCGTATGAAAAATATTAAGAAACACATTTAAGCGTTTCCCAAATTTCAATCCCTAAGAGAGTAAAATTAGGGATGAAAATTATAATAAATAAATCCATACGCTGAACCTTAGGGTTAGAAACTTAAATTTTTGCTTTTATAACTTACATGTACAATGTGTACAGATATATTCACACATATTCCGCTAAGGATTCTTTTCACCCCTAGAGGGTGAAAAAGGGTTTAATGAAATAATTTGTGTGTTTTTTTTATTTCTTGGACAAGTTTGCTTGAAATTTGGTATGAAATTGAGTACGGCAAAATTAATGAATTATATATAAAATTCACCCTTTAAACTGTTTTTAAGGGGTTTAGTTTTGTAAAATATTGTAATAAGAAATTTGGTTCAATTAAAATAAAATAAACATAAAAAAATCCTAAGATCCCGGAGAGAATATTTTAAACATTTTATTAAAAAAATACTCATCATTATTCTGTTCTTTTTGCAGACAGTCCTATGTGTAACTATATACAGGGTGTATTTGACGCCGTAACGAAAACTTCTGTGGTAGTTTAGATACATGTCAGACATCAAAACTCCGTCAACAGTTTTTGTCGGAAACAAGTGGTTAAATATTTAGCAGTTTTTCAGCCCGCAATGTATAGCGAACAAAGTATATGCATCAAGCCGCGCGTTGCGAGCTGTAGGTGCCGACCTAATACCCTGTTTTATTACATTGCTGTTTTTAGTAAAAATGTGTTATTAATTCGATTTCAAATAAAAATCGAGTTGCGTTAGATTGTAATAATGAAATAATAGTGAAATCAATAAAAAAATACAAAAAATTTTGAAAATATCATGAAATTTCTGACACGAAATTCCAACTACGTATGCATGTCTATCATGTATAGAATCCATGGTTTCGTTTTTCGGTACGCTGTCATTTACACGGTGTATATGTATAACTATATCCTGTAGCTATAGCAACGCGCTTGCAATAAAACAGCGCAATGTTAATACATTTTTTATTATCATTAACGTTGCTGTTCAAATACATAACATACAACCCAACTTCTGTATATTCAATGGTTACTGCGTGGTCCATCTGTTCAGGCGGGTTTCGATGACCAAGTGAAATAGGGATAAAAAGTACAAAAAAAACACCAGCTGAGTTTGTAGCAATGGGTAACTTCAAATTATGATCTTCTAAAAAAACATTTTTAAAATCTGTTTACAAATGGCGGGGAAATCGTTAACCACATAAAAAATAAAATTTAAACACACCAGTTAATACCTTGTTGATAAGAACGCCATCTTCATTTCTCAAGACCAACTATTTTGTTTCCTGAATAGTTAGTGCGCCATCTGTGATCTTTTATCGTTATCATCAATATATTTGTTTGTGAGTGTCAAATGCATGGTATGACGTGTAATGTTTTATTTTTTTAATTTATTGCACTTTATAAACATTATCATTAAAAATATTAGCATTCTGACCTTCTCCTACACAAAAACTATAAGTGTACCAAATTTCATACTGTCAGCGCAATTTTCGTAAAAGGGATCCAGAGTTATTGCTTCACGTATTAATATATAGGTAACACACATACCTATCTTCACGCCAAGTCCCTAACGAGGTAGACAGAGAGTATCGAGTGCCAAACCTCACGATCCTGGCACACATGCCTGGCTTCCTCTACCCTTTTCATACAAACACGCCAGTTTTGGAGAACCCTCGGATAACACCCGAGTGAATCTTTCATCTGTTATTCTTTCTACATGTCCGAATCAGAGCAATATCATTTTCGACTTTATCAATATAACACCAACATTTTCTTTCAATCCTATTCTTACTCGGATCTTACTGTTACGAATGCTGTTAGCGAGCGTAACACAACAGATTTTCCGTAGCGCTCTCATTTCGACCGCATTTATCCTACTCTCATTATTTTTCTGATAACTCTCGCTTCCATACAACAACGTTGGGATGGGCACAGAATTATGCATAGCCAGTCTAACATTTTAACTAAAAACCTCACCTTGATTTGCAATTTGGATATACATACATATCTTCACGCCAAGTTCTTTACGGAGTAGGCAGAGACTATCGAGTGCCACGTGCCAGTGCTCACGATCCTGACAAACCTGTCTGGCTTCCTTCACATTCATTACCCTGGTCATACAAAAACGCCGGTTTCGGAGACTCTTGACAACACTCTCGGATAATATCCGAGTGATCTGATCGTGGAATGTCAACCATGGTCTCCCCGGGTACCTACGTCCATCCATTTCTAATATACTAACCTCCTGACTAATAAAACTTACGCGCTCGTTGAACTGATGTGTAACGTCATTTCTTGTTAGCAAAGGTCAAGTTACACACCAGACCAACGAGCGTGTAAGTTTTATTTGTAAGGGGGTAAATTTATAATACTCAAGTATAAAAGAAAGTCATGTTAGTTACACAATTTACAACTCAAGAACATCTGAACCGATTTGGCTGAAAACTGACGCGAAAGTAGCTTAGGACCAGGAGATGGATATAGGATATTTTTTATCGATTGTGAAGAAACTGGGAAAAACAACATTTTAATTTTTCCCACACAAACTGAACGGGTGGAACGAAGTTGGCTGAAGCAGCTATTTTATTATAAAATATGGTTTAATCTATTATTAGCTCGGTGTAGGTCGAAAAATTAAAAAAGAAACTATCTTTTGCAAGGATTTTTAAGGTTTTAGCAGTTTTAATGCTTTTAAACTATTGCATATGTTTAACTGATGCGTACTTGGATATCAGAGTCAAGAACTTGTGTTTGCGGCTTATAGCAGTAATTGGATTTCAATGGTACCAACTAACAAGAGTACTCTTAAGCTATTCATGCAGCGAGCAAAGTCAGAGATCAAGTTTTGCGGCTGGAAGATGTTTCCATTGTCACTTGATACCTTTGTATCGGTATGTAAAATAGTTATTCAAGATATTTTAAAATCTGTGTCAGACAGTGTTGGTTCGGGCTCCTTTTGCAGAATAGACCATCTGCCTTCCTGCGGCAGCTCGTAAAAGACGAGCATTGGCTTACCGTCACTAACACCGTTACATCATATTAGATGATAGAATTTCGCAGCAACTCGCCCGGATTGGTACCACTGCCTTACCTATTCCTGCTACCATAACGTCCAATGCTTGCCGTTGACGTGTTCCAGTTAGGAGGGTAAGGTAGTCGGTAAACTTACCTTAACTTTAGACGGTAAGCTTGGCAATGCATCAATACCACCTTTGGTGTCTCTAGGTGGCGTGTATTTCTTACCATCAGGAAATCCGTCTGCATGTTTGCCTTCCAATATCATAAAAAAAAGATATTTTAAAATCTATTTCAGACACTACTTTTCTTACAAAAGCCTACTATATGTATGTCACAAAAATGTTCTGTACAACCATGGTACCAATGGTTAGCCAAATATGTGCCCACAGAATGATAGGTGGCAAACATATCACTAATGAAAATGCCAGGGAAGCATCCAAAACATTGTTATTTTAGAAAAAACGTGACAGCGTCATAAGTTCGGAGGCCGATTGTGCCTCTTTGTCGCTCGTTCCGCGCTCTCGCTTGCACTTCAAGCCTTAAATGACACGCCTTAAAGTGAGGTAACACCGCATCAGTCATGTTTTTGTGCGTGCAGCGTTTCATCGAAAATTCTACACGCCCAAATCCCCGAAGTAGGCAGCGGCACAACCAGAGCAGCCATGACTAGCCCAAGACACTTTACACCCGAATTCAAGAAGCATACTTGGCTAAGTTATGAAAAAACGGTGCGCGAAGTACGACATTTAGCTATACGTTTCTTACGTCAAGGCATCTAAGTCATGAACAATACTTAGTTCAATAGTCAGTTCTAAGTATTGTTCATAAATATGATCGCTTGACATAAGAAACGTTTAGCTAAATGTCGTACTCCGCGCAGCAATTTTTATTACTTAGCCAAGTATGCTTCTTGAATACGGGTGAGTTCCACAATTTGATAGGTGGCAAAGCACATACAACCGGGAACATATCCAATCCCGGGCAAGGTTATTTTTATTAGAAAATTGAAAATACACATTGCCTTTATTTTTTGTTGCCCGGATCGAAACCGGGACCTCAAGAAGTTAAGTCCGATGCCGAACCACTAGACCACAGGAACAGTTAACAAAAGGTAAGGAAGTGTGATCATAGGTGTAGCAAGGTACAGGTAGAGAGGGGCAGCTGCCCTATAAGCGTTTACATAGTACTCCAACTCTTCGAATACACCGAAAACGACTTAAGTAGGTTAAACAGGTGAAACAAAAAAAAATTAAAAAAAACGACGTTTTGCACTTTGGGAGAGCCAGTAGAAGTGAAAACTTGAACACTAACGTTGCGCATTTTTGATATTTTGGAATGATTAGGGAATAATTTTGCACGAATTGTTTTAATTATCAGTACGAAAGTACCATCAGTTATGTGGTATAATACTATATTCATTTATTGCGCTATCGTACACAAGCATGACAATATGAACATTCGCGCAAGAGCCCTGCGCCGTCTAATCGAAACAGCAGGCGCAAGCATACATTTTCGCCGCGCCGTAGAAAGATAGGGGGATACTTCCTCTCCTACGTAGCGCCCGCTGTTTACTCTCCATCCGTCTTACGAATTTACGATCAGGTCACGTATCCTGACACGAGTTTAGAACATTTTACCCATTCCAAAAAAAAATGTGCGCAGCGCCGATAAAGAAGTTTTCACTTCAAAAATTTGAAGAACCATGCAGAATATTTGACAAATAAATCTGTTTCTTTCTATCTTATTTTGTCTCATAATAATAACTTCTTCAAAGTAATTATGTAAGATACTAATACGATAAAACTATGATAACAACAGTATAGTCACAACATAATAACAACAATATAGTATTTTTTTAAAGGTTATCTGGCAGAGATCGCTCTGAAGCGTTAAAACCGCCTTTGTGCACCTAAGTTAAATATTATAAATGAAAGAATGTGTATTATTTTGTAAATTTTGGTGCATAATAAAGTGTATTCATGCAATAATTCATGGACTATATTTTTTTGTCTGTCCCCGTTTACAGAGGCTACTCACTTGCTGTTGAAGCATAAGTGATAAGTGAATCTGAGAATTTAATTAATATTAACTTTTTTTTGCAGATAATGAAAACGGCGTATTCTTTTTTCACTTTGATACGAAACATGAAGGATGACCAAGATAATTAAACATATTAAAATGGAGATTCTATTCGTTTTTATACTAGAAAAAACTTTCTAAATAAAATAACACTACATTAAAATAAAGTCTATAAAAGTATGTTGACTTTACATTATTTCTGCCAGCTAAATAAAGAATAAAAGCGTGGGATACGATGGCCTTGAAAGCATTCGTCGACGGAACTGTAGACCTCGGAGGTTAGGGTAGTAGCAGAAGTGGGCAGCTGGGAAGGCGGCTAGAGAAGAACACCGGCGGGGCAACTACCGCCTGTCTAGCGTCTTCATACCACCAGGCTTCAGTCAGCAAGTAGCAGTCAGCAAAGCAGTAGTCAGCAAGCAGCAGTTCCTTCGTGACTTGTACTTCTCTTGAGTTCCGGCCACTTACCGAGTCAATCAATCAAATCAAAAAAGGTCAATGATATGACCGCATGAATGACATAACACAACAAAACAAAAAAAGAAAAAAAAAACAACTGAAAAAGTTTTAATATGACAGCACAATCCCCATCTGAAAGAAGTTTCAATTTGACAGTTAAATACACAATAACAAAACGCTCGCCCCTTTATTGAATTCATTTGTTACAGAAATGTGATAAATGAGAAACCGCTTGACCGATTTTATGCAATCTTCACATAAACCATCTACTAAATAGTCTGAACAAAGCCTAAACATTTGGTTTAGATATGTGAGCCCGTTCTTGAGTTATAAAATTACAACGAAAAGTGGCATTGATTTTTCTTTCTTTATTTAGTTTTTGCCATTAGTCAAATAGAAATTTGCATCAAGTTAACCGATTTACCAAAATCGGGTTTCAATTATTGATAATTAGTCACAAGTCGTCAATAAAAGTGATATCAGGGTCTTGAGTAAGCGGAGGCCTCATTATTTAAGCTCATATTGTGAGCTTTGGCGGCAACGAAGAAATACACGACACGCTGATTTCTTCATGATTATTTCATTTGTACACTTTCACTGAACAAAATTGTTCAAAATGCCACCAAAATTAACTAATTTCACTCAATATGAACAAGAAATTTAATAATTATGAAAAAACTGCGACCATCTTTTCTCTCGATGGTGCCAAAACTCCCATTGATTTTTATATATTTAGATAAGAAAAAACTTATGTATTTTTCAAAATATCAGCCAGTGTAGTAAGGTCAGCTAATGAAATAGTTTATAAAGTAAAATATTATTAAAAGCACTAACGTACAGAAAACGCACTCTCTAACAAATCTAAAAATTAAAACTAAATATTATGACGTGGAATGATATGAGTGGTGAGCGTAGCTGATAATTATCACGTAATTAAAACAGATATGGTTTTACAACAGGTTTAACGTAAGACTAAAAGGCCTTAATCTACTTAAACTTACAATAACTCTTTATTGTGCACCGAATACAAAGAAATTACAAATACATTAAAATAACTTAAACTAAGAAGATCGCCTCTGTGGTCTACCGGTTCAGTTGTTGGACTTGAGTGCATGAGGTCCCGGGTTCGAATCCCGGGCCGGGCAACTAAAAGAAAATTGGGTTTTCCCAATTTTCTACTAAAAAAATGTTGCTCGGGATAGGATATGTGCCCGGTTGGCGATAGGCTTCCCACCTATCACATTGTAGGACTTAGTATTTTCGGCTAGTCGTGGGTGCCCTGGTTGTGCCTCTGCCTACCACTTCGGGGATATGGGCGTAAAGATACCTTTTTTTTTAAACTAAGAAGATACACAAATATGGCCTTATCTCCAACTCAGCGATCTCTTCCAGGCTTCAACTTCAGAGTGAAACTCCTTGAATGGTTGTTTAGAGTCCTTACATGGGCAAATATAAAGGCTACCCTACTCTCTAGACCAACGTACGACAGTGGCTACTTAATGTATGACGATAGGACTACGTTAGTATTATCTAGACGAGTCATTCCAAAACTCTACTACCAAGTCGCAGGCTATCTTAGCCTTGGTTTTAGTGTTAAATTAATTAATTGGTAAGAAAAGAGTTTACTTAAAAGGATCTCGTACTTAAGTATCTTCAGTATCTCATATTCACGCCCATATCCCCGAAAAGGTAGGCAGAGGCACAACCAGGCACCCATGACTAGCCTAAGACACTAATTCCAATCTATTCCAACTATCGCCAAACGGGCACATATCCAATCCCGAGCAACGTTTTTTTTAGAAAATTGGAAAAACCCAATTTCTTTTTGTTGCCCGCCCCCGGGATTCGGGCCCGGGACCTCAGGCAGTCAAGTCCAACAACTGAACTGCTAGATCACAGAGGCGACTAGGCGATAAGTAATAGTACTTAAGTCAGAGTCAAATTTTCGAGTTTCGTTCAGGGCAGACTTCAAATCTAATAGGGCATATACTTTTACATCTGGTTAGACCCCCAGCCAGGTGGGGTTCATAGCCCCAAATACCCCTATTTGAATCGGCAATTGTGCGCAAGTGATTTCTGGCTGAGACTACCTTTATTCCATACTAACCGAACAGGCAAACTTGGCTTCACTTGACATTAACAGCTACTAACAATTTTTATAAAAAAAAATAAGCTACTGTTTTTACCGGTATTTATCGTCATAAGAACCTTCTCCTGACAATAACTAACGCAATAAATAGAAAATTGCACCCCGGGAGTGCCGGCAGAAGTGATAACTTGAATATTAACGTTGCTCATTTTTGATATTTTGGAATGGCTAGGGAATAATTTTGCACGAATTGCATTAATTATCAGTATGAAAACACTATCATTTATGCGGTAGAATAAAATATTCATTTATTGAGCTATCGTACACAAACATGTTAAAACAAACATACGCGCAAGCGCCCTGCGCCGTCTTACGAATTTTCGTCTTACGAAATTTCAGGTCACGTGTCCTGACGCGAGTTTAGAAGTTTTTACCCATTCCAAAAAAAATGCGCAACGCCGCTAAAGAAGTTTTCACTTCAAAAGTATTTTTGCTCATGCGATTACTGCAGGAAAAGGAGACTTATTTTTTCAATGTAAATAAAATTTTTAGACAAGACAAAGGTTAAGATATGCCATTCAAATAGTTGTTTTAGTTTTGCAAAAGCACTAAACCGCAACACCAAGACCAATTTTGCTCATCACTAATTGTAATTGATATCCAACAAGCGTTTTCCCACAAATGCCAATTCCGGTGCAAATTGTTAATATCAAGAACACTATTAGTATTCATTAAATGAACACGGGAACTGGGGTTTCGAAGAATTAAGGCGGAAGATTTTAGAGGCATTTCCCCGACCGGCCCCTGCAATTAAAACGCAGCCGAAGGGTTGCAATGCTTCTGTATTGCAAACACGTCCATTGTTTTAATCTACTCTGCAATCCAGAAGGTTATAATACAGAATGATAATATCATCTAGTTTAAACTGACCCCTCGAGACACAATAGAAACAACGACGGGATATAAACGGGAGAGGTCATCTTAGAGCGGTAGGTTATATTCGCACGGTAACATTACACTTGAGTGAAATATTAATTTCAAAAGTGATAGCTGTTAAAGTTTCTTACAAACTTGCTTTGGAAAATAATTTTCTAGCCCTTTATTGGTGGAGATTTTAGAATGATTTGTTGTACATGCCTCCGTTTATCGTAGACTTGGCAGTTATTTTATTTTAAATGTTTAAAGTTCTTAAAAAAGGTTAGCAATATGACCAATTTAACAGATCAAGTTTGACACCTCTCACTCTGTCAATATCTGTAAAATTTATTAATGAAATTGCTTTAGAGTTTTGGCGCCATCGAGAGAAAAGATGGTCGAAGTTTTTTCATAATTATTGAATTTCGTGTTAATATTGAGTGAAATAAGTTAATTTTGGTGGCATTTTGTACAATTTTGTTCAGTAAAAGTGCACAAAAGAAATAATCATGGAGAAATTAGCGTATCGTATATTTTCTCGTTGCCGCCAAATGTCGTTACATGAGCTTGTGTAAAAAGGCCACCGCTTTACTCAAGAGCCTGACATGACTTATTGACGACTTACGCCTGATGACTAATTAAAATTAATTGAAATTGATATAAAATTTGATGCAAATTTCTACTTGACTAATGGCTAAATACTAACGTGAAGGCCAAAACTTAAAGAAAGAAAGAAAGAAGAAATTGCTTTATTGTGTAATTTGTTTTTATTTACTAACAAATGTTAATTAATTACATAAATCTAATTTAAAAAAAAAAAATATTTAATTACAAGATTATGATTTTAAATTTGAATGAAATGTCGCATGTGTTTTTTATATTTATTTCCATTGTAAAATATATGAATGAATTTCCACTATTTCGTAATTACTTGAACTAGGGGTTGCCCATTGGTCGAAATTCGATCATTGTAATATCCAAATTTTAATATCTTGTTGATAAGAACGCCATATACATTTTTCAAGACCAACTACTTTGTTTCCTGAATAGTTAATGCGCCATCTGTGATTTTTTATCGTCGTCTGTATGTGTTAAATGCATGGTAATGTGGGTAACGATTTATTTATTGATTTAATGTACTTTATAAGCATTATTATTGAAAAATATTAGCGTTCTGCACTTTGTAGGAGAAGTATAAACTATAAGTGTGCCAAATTTCATACACCTCCGTTCGAGCAATTTTCGTAAAAAAGGGTCCAAAGTTTTTGCATCACGTATTAATATATAGATAGTTAAGAATCAACTATAACCACAGATACATACATATCATTATGCCAAGTCCCTTACAGTAGGTAGAGAGTATCAAGTGCCAAATATGTGAAGCAGGCCTGGCTAGGATCCTCGACCCCACCTTCGGATAAAACCCGAGCGACTTTATCATGGCATGTCAACTTGGGTCTCACTAGGTACCAACAGCGATCCACATTTGAATTGTATATCAGTTTTGTCAATCTTTTTACGGCTCATATGTTTCATTTAAATGGATCATACTTTTTCTCATTTTTAAAGGAACACCTTTGAAGTAAAACTTTCTTTAGCGGCATTGCGCACTTTTTTTCAAAAAAAAATGTTTAGAAGTTTTTACCCATTCAAATGGGTAAAAACTTCTAAACTCGCGCTAGGACAAGTGACCTGATCGAAAATTCGTAAGATGGCGAAGGGCGCTTGCGCGAATAAGACGGCGCAGGGCGTTTGCGCCCATGTTCGTGTTATCATGTTTGTGTACGATAGCGCAATAAATGAATATTATATTCTACCACATACATGATAGTACTTTCATACTGATAATTAAAGCAATTCGTGCAAAATTATTTCCTAACCATTCCAAAATATCAAAAATGCACAAAGTTAATATTGAAGTTTTCACTTCTACCGGCACTCCCGGAGTGCAACCTGTCGTTTTTTTCAATCCCATTCTTTCTCTTAAATCAATGTTGTGAATGAGGTCAGCGAGCGCAACCCTACAAATTTTCCGTAGTCTAATTTTGAGCGCATTTATCCTACTCTCATGCTTTTTTGATACATCCATTTCTCGCTTCCATAAAGTAATGTAAAGAATTATAAATAAATAAATAAATATCTCTGGACAAATCACACAAAATGAATCTAACCCCAAAGTAAGCAATTTACATGCTTGTGTTATGGGTATTAGTCAACGATACCAATATATAGAAATATTTAAATAGATACCAGAATAAATTTAATAAACAACCAGACCCGGAAATGCAGGCATCTAAATGTTCATCACACATATGCCTGCCCCCGTCGGGAATCGAACCCGAGCCTCGCGATTAGTCGGTGTAGTTAGGCGTGTACGAGTAGCTAACTCGACCAACGAGGCGTTCAAAATTATGCAAAGCAAGTACAACTCCCTGATTTAAAACTTTGCTTTGAAATCTTACCCAGTGATCCATTCACTCTCTGAGCAAAATCTCGTTTCTACACCATCAATGTATTTTTCATTCATCTTAAACTCACTAAAAAGATACCAAGATTTACAATTTCATTGACTTGTTCCAGCGGTACATCGTCGACCTAACCTCTTACATCCGTTCAGGATACGTCTTTTATTTAAAAACTTTTTAATTAAAATAAAATAAATTAAACATTAGGACAAGTGAGGTAAAATACCATCTTTTCATACCAACAACAATGTAGAACTTGTCATTGTAGATCTGTACATAATGGCCCATTACTTACCTAATTTACTTGAATATCAGGTAAATTGATTTCAGTCAGTCAGTTCTTCACGCCCATTTCCCAGAAGAGGTAGGCAGAGGCACAACCACGGCACTCACGACTAGCCGAAGACACTAAGTCCCACAATGTGATTAATGGCAAGCCTATCGCCAACCGGGCACAATATATTCAATCCCGAGCAACGTTTTTTATTAGAAAATTGGAAAACTCAAATTTTCTTTTTGTTGCCCGACTCGGGATTCGAACCGGGACTTCATGCGGTCAAGTCCAACAACTGAATCGCTAGATCATAGAGGTGATAAATCGTTAAATAAATTTATTTATTTAACAATAATACGCCATTGTGTGTACGCCACTTGATCGTGTTTTCTTGTTATTTTTTTAATTTAAATAAATCGTTTGTTTTTTAAACAATATACATATATTATTAAATCTTCAAGTACTTCCTTTTATATTTTCCTATTTCTGTGTGACACAATTATTTCTTTTTTAGTATTTGGCATTATTAGTCTATTATAAATTTGCATCAAGATAACCGATTTACCAAAATCCTATTTCAATTGTTCAAAATAATTAGTCACAAGTCGTCAATAAAAGTCATGTCGGATCTTGAGTGAAGCAGTGGCTAATTACTCAAGCTCATATAGTGAGATTTGGCGGCAACGGGGAAATACACGATTTGCTAATTTCTTCATGACTATTTCATTTGTGCCCTTTCACTGAACAAAATTGTACAAAATGCCACTAAATTTGACTAATTTAAACACAAAATTCAATAATAATGAAAAAACTTCGACCATCTTTTCTCTTGATGGCGCCAAATCTCCACAATTCTTTTATATTTTTTTATTCAAATTATTTTTAAATTTATTTATGCTATTCAAATATGTTATCTTTTAGCTACAGCCGGTAGAGTTTGCATCCCAATGCAACCTCTACAGTACTATTTAGGAAAATGAAGTCGTAAATCGTGTTTTTTTTATTTATTATTCTCGAATAAGCAAATGAAAACGTTTGTGCAAGCTGCGTTCAAATAACAATTTGTAAGTTTGATTGTTTATGGCCTGAAGTTAGTCAAAGACAAAGTCTCTAAGATCTTTAGTTAAAATTTTATAAAACTGAATTTGTAAACGCCATTAGAATACAATTTCGAAGTTCGAAGAACCTAGGACGGCTAAATTTAAGCTAGTCAATTGTGCAATAACATAAGGTTTATTCAGTCATTAGAAATAAAGTCTTCTAAATATTTTAGCTTAAGTTTAAGAAACTCTTAGAATTCGTGCTTGAAATGCCATTAGATAACAATTTGGAAGTTCGAAGAAACTAAGAAAGCTAAATTTAAGCTCGCTAATAGTCGGCGGCACCTGCAAACGTACTCATTAGCCGGCTAACTCGAAATTGACGTCGTTTAAAATGACTAGTGCGGCAATATCGGCACCAAATGTTTGTTATAATTGCTCCAAGTAATGGCAAGCTATTAGTAAAACCAATTAATATTGGTATTTCATATTTAGGGGCTGATGAAAATCTATGTTTCGATTTCATAATGTCAACTTTTTATGATTTAATTTGATATTTTTTTTTCTTCTTGTGACTAATCGCTTATAAAAAATTACAATAAATAACAAAAACGATTTAATTATACTATAAAGAATCTTAAAAGTCGTTGACTCGTCTCATTGGGAATTTCTTATTTCTTTATGTTTTAAAATAAAGTTCAATAAAACTACTAAAACCGCATTTAACTATTTCATTGGGTAGGTACCACGTGGTGATCTGATAATTCTTTTCTCAAAAGTTAGTAAATGTAACAAAAGTAGGTACGTACGTACGTACGTACGTTTCAAAAATAGTTTTGAGTTAAACTCAATAATGTAATTTTTTTTTTCATTTATTACCTATTTTTTTTGTTTTTTAAGATAAGTGAAAAATTTGTGCCTATTTATGCGTAATACTTAAGACTCAAAAATCGCTAATCAGAACATGATAAAGCTTAGTGGGACCACCTTGAAATCATGCCGTTGGCGCGCTTGTCTTTTTTCTTATAAATCTTATTTACAAAAATATGTTACACAATATATAATTCGTAGAGATTGGTATGAGGAGCAATAAATCCAAACATTTCTGTCTTCTAAATATTCTGAAATCTTATAACCCTTACCTACCATACAGTTTAAATTTAATACGTTTTTAAATTTATTAATTAGTATGTCTTTAATATGCTCGGGAAGTTTATTGTAAAAACGTATACATTGGCCCATGAGTTACTTTTCTGAGTTATATAGATTTAAGAGTACATACATGGAAGTCATTTTTTCTTGTTTACCGTATACCATTGGGAGGCAAACAAGCAGACGGATTTCCTGATGGTAAGAAATTCACGCAGCCAAGAGACTCCAAAATTGCTAATGTTGCGTTGCCAATCTGAGGCCGGGATCTAAGACCTAGAGCAAAAGGAAGTTTACCGGCTATAATACCCTCCGAACCGAAACACTACAACGGCAAGAATTGACGTTATAGCGGGAGGAATAGGTAAGGCGGTGGTACCAGTCCGGACGCGACTGCGAAACTCTACCACCTAGTAGGATGTCAGGGTGTTAGTGATGGAGAGCCTATGCTCGTCTTTTACGAGCTGCCTGGCAGAAAGGCAGATGGTCTATTCTGCAAGGGAGCCCGAACCAACACGGGGAAAAACACGAGTTATATAGATATAAGAGAACATACATGGAAGTCTCTTTTAGATTAAAGTACGAGTATACCTTACTAATTTTGAATCATGTTATACACTAAGATATTCTTGTTGTTTTGTACACAAAGTTTACTATCTTTTTTAATCAAAGCATACTTGAGAATTGTGCTAATGAGCATGGTCATTACGAGCGCGTGTTCCTGAAACTAACGGAGGGGAATAAAGCCTTACCCTGAAAAAGTAAACACTTAACATGGCGGATTTAAAAGGGAATAGTGTGAGTGCAAGCTGCCTACATGTCTGGCAGTATTTGTGTTCTCATTAGCAGTAAATAGGAATATGCAAATTGATACTAAGGCACTCCCTTGCGTATTTCCTTGTTTCTGTGTGGAAGTTATATTTTGAAATGAAGTTCTTTATCCTGCAGTAC
>NJDC01002500.1:380991-392663 GCA_002245475.1 Calephelis virginiensis
CCGAAGAGGTAGGCAGAGGTACAACCAAGGCACCCACGACTAGCCGAAGACACTAAGTCCCACAATGTGATAGGTGGCAAGCTTATCGCCAACCGGGCACATTTCCAATCCCGACCAACATTTTTTTAAATTAGAAAATTGAAAAAATCCAATTTTCTTTTTGTTTGCCGACCGGGATTCAAACCTGGGACCTCATGCAGTCAAGTCCAACACCCGGACTGCTAGACCACAGAGGCGTCAGAGGGACAGAAGTTGATAAATTTAAACTATTTTCATATCTTACAAATAGTCAGGCAGAAAGGTAGATGATCTATTCTAAACCTAGTTCTCAGACAAATACAGGGGGATAATTATCGTCGGGTAAAGCCGCAGGTAGAGACTTAGTTAATCATAGTTATATTTGTCGACGGAAATTTACAGAACTTTTAACTTTTCGCAACGTTGCCCTTACCATGAGTTGCTATAGATTATGTTCAATAATTTAGGTATCGAAACCTTAAGTTACGAATGAAGGTGCTGTTTAAAATTTTCATGCAAATAATTTGACCGCCTTGTCGCTAAGTGCACGTACACGCGTAACGCCACCAACCAACCGTGAGACTCATGTTCGATTCCCCACAGGGCAAACTTTTGTATGTTTAACATTTAATTGTCTGTATTTCCAGGTGCGGGTGTTTATTTTTTTCCTATTATCTACTTAAATATTTATATGTATTAATTTCGTTGACTAACATCCGTAACATTAGTATTGAATTTGCTCACTTAGGAATTTGCTTCAAAATATAAACACTACCTGGTAAAGCGTTTAAATAGTAACTAGCCTCTGGAACTTTTATATTAGCAAATAGAACACTTACACGCTATTCAGCTTATGTTATTTATAGTTTATACATTAGCAAATGAGGTGTAGTTTAGGTTTAACCAGCCAAGTTTTAATAATAATAAGATATATCACTCGCATTTCAAATTTAAAACATAATTATTAGGAAGGGATCCATAATTAGTCTTTACAATTAAAAAAAACTGTAGAAAAGTAAATAATGTACAATAAACATTTGAAAAAGATCTAGGTGACTAAAAATGAGCAAGGGTATACGCCATGGGCATTTTTATGAAAAATATATTCTGTACATTATATTATAGGCCAGTAAAATTTACATTAAATATCAATTAATGAATATTTTTTTAATTTCTGACCGATATACTTTATATTCCGAGAAAGGTTTGGGACAGGTATTTTTATTTGAGAAGTGTTTGTGAAAGAGGGATGAAATTCCAAATTTAAATTTAGCTATAATTTGCTAAGGCACAATCATATTTAATTTATTCTTTTGGTTTTGATAGTAAATGAAACTTAACAGATCATAAGTTTTAAATTTCAGAAAAAACTTGTATGAAAACTCTCAATACAAATGTAACTACAACTTTCATAACTTGTATCGTGTTGTGTTATCGCCTCTGTAGTCTAGCGGTCCGGCGACGGACTTGACTTTTTGAGGTCCCTTGAGATTTTGAGGGTTCGATTCCCGGGTCGGGCAACAAAAAATTAGATACTGTATGTTTTCGATTTTCTAATAAAAAAATGTTGCCCGGGATTGGATATGTGCCCGGTTGGCGATAGGCTTGTCACCTATCACATTGTGGGACTTTGTGTCTTTGGCTAATCGTGGGTGCCTTGGTTGTGCCTGTGCCTAGCCCTTCGGGAATATGGGCGTGTAGATACTTTTTTTTATAAGTTGTTACCCAGGATGTAAAGGAACATAATGAGCTGACTTTAAGACTTTATTATACATTTCTGCCATAGAAATATACATATATTGTGTATAATAGAAAAATACATATAATAGAAAAATACATATATTGTGATTTTGAAAGTTTGTCTGTTGCGTTTTCACGGATATTGGATTGGAAATATTTGCTTCATAGCAAAATGTAGCCATTTTTCCAAAAAAAGAAGTTAGTATTTATTCCTACCTAAAAGGGGTATTAATTTGAGTAGGGATTTTTTTTATCTTTTACCAGCTGACCCGGCAGACGTTGTTCTGCTATGTTTCTATTATGATTTTGGTAAAAAAAAAATTAGGGGTGGACCTCCCTTAACATTTAGGGGGATAAAATATAGATGTTGGCCGATTCTCAGACCTACTCAATATGCTCACAAAATTTCATGAAAATCGGTCAACTCCTCCGAAACAGTTTAATCACGCACACCATAGCACGAGAATTTTATATACGAGTATTAAACTAGCTTATCCGGCAAACGTTGTTTTGCCATATAACTAATTAAATGACGATTGATCAGTTATCGACCCGGGATAAAAAATGATTAAATTACTAAAATGACTTTTAAAAAATAGGGGTTGGTGAAAAAGGGTAAAAATTTAGGGTTGTATATGCTGTTATAAATCGAATTTGGTGATAAAAGGGTGAAAATTTAGGGTTTTGTATGCTGTTATGAAAAAATAAAAACAAAAAATGTTGTCTGAAAATTAAAAAAAAAAATTAGGGATGGACCACCCTTTACATTTAGGGGGATAAAAATAGATGTTGGGCGATTCTCAGATCTACTCAATATGCTCACAAAATCTCGTGAGAATCGGTTAAGCCGTTTCGGAGGAGTTCAAGTTCGAACCCCGTGACACGAGAATTTTATATATTAGATTTAGAAAAATAGGAACCATTACATTCAAATTGTTAAGGGATGTCACTGACACAAAGACACAATGACAAAAAGTTTCTCAGTGTATTCTTTCACCGTTATCATTGTTCCCTACTATGAAGCTTGAGTGTTTTTTTTCCGAGAGACCGCAACTTGATGCTGAAAGTTTTAGCACTGTCAACCCTTAAAATAGTTGTTACTTGACATCTACCATAGCCACGTTAATCCACAGTTTATATTGCCTTATAGTTTCTGACCGTGTTAAGTAGACTTTGAGAATTATGGCTTTTATAAAAACCACAAAGGTTTGGCCATAGCATACGATAGTTGGATCTCGCCCTAAATTATTAAAATTTAGTTTTAAATTTTCATAGTAAAATAGGTTTTAAAAACTGATAAAGTCACTGGCAACAGTATTCATAAATGCTAAATACACTTTAAAGGAGATATTAATAAAATACTCCATTGTAGATATTATGAAAATGAAACATTCCTATTTATGAGCTATGAAATAATAAAGACGCCGTTTTATATAGCAACTGCACCGGAGTAAAGATAACTTTAAATTTTTAACAGTAGTCCTAGCACGGTCACATTTCGTTTTCGAATAGCTACGTCGAAACGAAAACTGATTAATCGCGATAACTTTTATACGCGACAAGTTAGCGATCAAACGACGGCTGTTCTGATGGTAGATAATCGGGACCTATGGAACCATTGATGTTATAGTTGCTTCGCTGCTCTATGGTCAAAGGTTAAGCTTATTGTGCAAGTGCGCTTATCCTTCTTTCGGAGCGGAACTTGACGCTGTCATTAATGCAATAGGAATAAGAAGGCAGTATTTACTCACTAAGTAAATTGCTGCACAGCACTCTAGTCTAATGGTATTTTTGATGCTGCACAGTACCCTTTTTATTTATTATATTGGAAGGCAAACAAGCAGACGGATTTTCTGATGGTAAGAAATTCACGCCGCCTAGAGACACCAAACTTTTCTTTCGTTCTTCTATTATTAGTAGTATGAATAAGTTATCTCTCTTGTTTTATGTACGTGATGGAAGATGTGTCGAAACGTTGAAACCTTAACGCCAGAACTGTCAAGTTTTATTGGCTTGCGTTGAAATTGCTGAGATTCTGTCACACATTTTGCCGAATACAATTTTAGATTCCTTGTTTGAGTTATCAAGAAAATTTAAAGTTGTTTTCAAAGAACATTGTTTAAAAGGAAGCATAGTCATACATTTTTGTCTCTGAGTTTTTCATGTGTCTTTTTATATGACATATAAAACAGTTATGATTTTGGTTATTGATTTTTGTCATTACTGAAATCCAAATAATTTTGTGATAATTCAGAAATAGCACCCCAGCTTTTAGAGTAACTGTTCGAAAACGAAAGATGTTCTTTCTAGGATACCTACCATACGGTTCAAGAATTAACAAAAGAGTTAATTTTTAAAGCTCCTTTGTTTTAAAATTATTATATATATTTTTTAAATCCTTTTCATCCTTATACTGTTTTAAGTCCTTCGGATAATTGCTAAAATTAAGGCCTTTTTCACAAACTTCGGAAATAAAGATCCAATAATCCTTCCAGTTAATTATTAGAACTAAAAAAAACGACGGGTTACACTCCAGGAGTGCCGGTAGAAATGATAACTTGAATAATGACGTTGTGCATCTTTGATATTTTAGAATGGTTAGGGAATAATTTTGCACGAACTGCTTCAATTATCACTATGAAAGTATTATAATTTATGTGGTAGAAAACAACATTCATTTATTTCGCTATCGTACACAAACATGACAACACGAACATTCGCGCAAGCGCCCTGCGCCGTCTTATGAATTTTCGATCAGGTCACGTGTCCTGACGCAAGTTTAGAAGTTTTTACCCGTTCCAAAAAAGTGCGCAACGTCGCTAAAGACGTTTCAAAAAACCTTATCCAGTTATAAATATTTCATGTAAGACGTTACCAAGACATGTCACTGCTCGGACTGTCGGAAGAGTTCAGCGAACAGGCACACGCCTCTTCTGATGGTAAGAGATAACCGTAGAGTAGTCAACATCGAATCCCATACTATTAATTTATAATATTAAATAAATAAATAAATATTCCTGAACAAGTCACACGAATTGAATTTCACCCCAAATTATATGCTTGTGTTATGGGTTATAGGGGTTATATTACATAGAAACACTTAAATAGTTACTAGAATAAATTTAATAAACACCCGGACTTGGAAATGCAGACACCGATGTTCATCACACGAATGCCTGCCCCCGTCGGGAATCCAATTCCAACCCGAGCCTCGCGATGGGACTGTGTAGTTAGGCGTATACGCTAGCCACTCGTACAACGAGGCGGTCGAATGTATATACCTATTATTAATGTTGTATTGTTTTGTATTAATATATCTTTTTCAAAGATAAATAGATAGATGGTTTTGAACCCCGGCTCGACTCGGCTTTAAATTGATTTTCTAATAAATATAAAATTGCCCGTGATTGGATATGTGCCCGGTTGGCGATAGGCTTGCCATCTATCACATGTGGGATTGGTGCAGGCGAGGTCGACAATATTTACATACCACTACACTGTTTCATTATTTGCTATCGAATCCGCGAGATGGAGTAAATTTAATACAAAATAAAGCTATGTTGCCATATTCGGAAACGATTTTAAAAAGTTGTGAAAAAATTACAGGCTAATCTCCAAGTCCATAAATAAATACTAATTCTCAGAATTATACAAATGGGTCTAACCCCACACTATCCAAAATTGCATGCCTATCCTATCACATTGTGGGACTTAGTGTTTTCGGCTAGTTGTGGGTGCCCTGGTTGTGCCTCTGCCTACCCTTTCGGGGATATAGGCGTGAAAATGGTTTGATATAATAACTTGTCACTTAATAAGATTAATTAAACTCGAGGTAAAAAGATGAAAAAACTGAAGAAAAACAAAAATATGGAAACTGATTAAATATTCTCTTGATTGGCAGTAATTTCTGAAACTATATTATGTGTGACAAAAATTAAATACACAATAAAAATAAAAACAAATTAATCACCATAATAACATGTGTTAATATGTTTTCAAATTTCAAAGTGACATAATTGTGCCAAAACCAAAATACAAATGGCAACATTAAGGAATCTATGGACTATGGTTCGAAGTTTAGAATTTGTGGAATTTAGGTAAAATTGTGAATTTGTTTACCTACGCAATATCTATATTTTCTTGTGATTTTAGCGTATTGATGTGCTTCTCCATATTTTAAAGTGTAGCTTTGATTCCTCCATTACGGAATAAAAGTTTAACGATACTGATATAAATATTATATATATGAGAGTAAAATAATTTTTGTGTTTGTAACAACCTCAAAAGAAGAGATAAAAAAGCTTTGTTTGTATTATTTCCCAGTACGTAAAAGATGTAATATATGTGTGTAATAGAAGAATGATTTGTTTAAAATTCGAATAATAATAAAAAGTTTTCTAGAATGTTGTTTTTAATTTACTGATAAAACTTAAATTTTGATAATATACAGTTTACTATTTCTGTGTTTAATAATTAATACATTATAACATGTATATCATTGAAATTTTAGATTGATCTTGTTATTTCCAAAACATTTCAATGAAAACAGTGGCAGGGAGGGTCGGATATCCTACAAAATCTACTTATGTTTGTGGACACCAAGAGATAGCGCTGTAAGACATTTTGATCTCACAGTATTTGTATGTATTCGAATTTCTTGTCTTAGTACTATAATTGTTCTGTGGATTGGTGTTTTCGGCTAGTTATGGGTACCCTGGTTGTGCCTCTGCCTACATCATTGGGCTTATGAGGTGTGAAGATACTTCTACTAAAGCAATTAATGTAGGTTTCAGAATAATTTCTTATCTGTTAGTAATGAAAATGCTGTACTGCAAATTATTATAAATTATCGTTTATTCATTAGTTATTATCGCCTCTGTGGTCTAGCGGTTAAGATGTTAGACTTGACTGCATGAGATCCCGGGTTCGAATCCCGGGTCGGGCAACAAAAAGAAAATTTGGTTTTCCAATTTTCTAATAAAAAAAAATGTTGCTCGGGATTGCATATGTGCCCGGTTGGCGATAGGCTTGCCACCTATCACATGTGGGATTGGTGTCTTCGGCTAGTTATGGGTACCCTGGTTGTGCCTCTGCCTACATCATTGGGGAGATGAGGTGTGAAGATAATGGATGTACACCATAGATATTGTAGATGTGTCGCTGTCCACTGGCCAGAATTTTAGTACTAGTACTTTCATTTATGTGGTATAATACAATATCCATTTCATTGATTTTGATAGAGAACAGTAAAATATACTTATAAGCATATTTTACATAAACTTAGAGGAATCTAGTAACGAAAATCACAGTAACGAAATGGAGCAACAACATACGTGGCTTTGCTTTCCCTTCATTGCAAGAATTTTTGATCAGGTCACGTGTCCTGTTTTTTATTTTATGATATAGGAAGGCAAACAAGCAGACGGATTTCCTGATGGTAAGAAATTCACGCCACCTAGAGATACTGACGGTTTTAATGGTGCGTTGCCAACCTGAGGCCGGGATGTTAGGCCTCGACCAAAAGCAATTACTCTCCGAACTGAAACACGTCATGACTTTATGGCGGCAATATAGGTAATCTGGCGGGATTTTAACATTTTTTAGCTATCATATAAGTGTAAAATGCAGCTAAAGAAGTTTTTCACTTCAAAAATCTAATAAGTGCTCAGAAATATTTCATCTCCAGAAAAACAATTAAAATTTTCGTATGGATTAAACTTCTGCGACACATTTTGTCAAAGACAAGTTTCTATATTCATGTTCATGAAACTTCCAGTATGGAACTGCAAATATAATAGATATAGCACCAGTTTTCAAAGTGTACGAGTTTAGTATACCAGAAGTTACCTGAAACGCTAAAACTTTCTATATAAAGGAACACTTCATAAATGTTCAAGTGATGTATTTTCATTTCTTCGCCATGTAAAAGAAATTTTTATTGGAGTCTTATAGGAATCGAGAGAATATACTGACGTATTTTTTTACAATTATTGAGCTTCGTGTACAAATTGAGTATAATTAGTTAATTTTGCTTGCATTTAAAAATAATTGAGTTCTGTTAAAGTGCACAAGTGAAGTATTTGTGAAGAATTTATTATGTCGAGTGTTTTCTTGATGCTGTTAAACATCAATTTATTGATAAGCTAAGGTTTTGTAGCTCTAAGATCATAATATGACTGATTATGACGACTTATGACTTATGGAAGTCCGATTTTGCATCTTTGTTTATCTTCAATTTTGGTAGCATTTTGTACAATTTCGCTCAGTAAAAGTGCACAAACGAAATAATCATGAAGAAATTAGTGTGTTATGTACTTCCTCGTGGTCAAGTCTCGTTAAATGAGCTTGAATAATGAGGCCACCGCTTTACTTAAGATCCAGACATGACTTTATTTGACGACCTAAGACTAATTTTGAATAATTTAAATTTGTTGCCAAGTTTTAAATAAGATATAATTTATAGTTCTAAAAAAAGCAATGTAACTTTTGATTTGATTTTGATATTCGTTTTTTTTTGTACGTGCTTCTTTTCCCAAAACATTCTTATCCAAATCTTATAACATTAAAATAATTATAAATGATCCCTACAAATCACTGCCACACTTTTACTAGTACTCGTAATATAACAATTGACATCTATATTTGTTCACACAAGCTGATCTAACTCCAAACAACGCAAATACTGCCCTACTACCAGTACTATTTACATACTGCCCGAATTATTAATAGTTTTCCGAAAAAAATTAAACGAGACATAAAGTAAAGTACTTTATTTTAATAATATAATTAATTAAGACATAAAGTAAAGTACTTTATTTTAATAATATAATTAATTATTTTTTTATATTTAAAATAAATAAATTAAAAAAATAATTTCGGAAAACTCGTTTAATTTTTTTCGGAAAACTATTAATAATACTGGCAGTATGTAAATAGTACTGGTAGTAGGGCAGTATTTGCGTTGTTTGGAGTTAGATCAGCTTGTGTGAACAAATATAGATATCAATTAAAATATAAAATTAAACGAGACATGACAAAAGTATATCATCATCATCAGCCGGAGACGTCAACTGCTGGACATAGGCCTCCCCTAAATAGCGCCACAAGTCACGGTCACCAGTCGCTTGTAACCAGTGACTCTGACCTGGTCATCAGTCCACAGGGTGGGAGGTCGTCCAACACTAGGTCCTCCGGTGCAGGGCCGCCACTTAAGAACCTTTCTTCCCCAGCGGTTGTCGGTTCTGAGAGCCATGTTACCTGAGCAATGAGCCTGCCCATTGCCACTTCAGCTTGCTGACTTTCTGGACTATGTCGGTTACTCTCGTTCTCTTGCGGATCACCGAATTACGGATCATATCTCGCAGAGAAACACCGAGCATAGCTCTCTCCATAGCACACTGAGCGACTCTGAGCTTATTTAAGAGGCCCACATTTAACGGCCAAGTCTCAGTTCCATATGTCATCACCGGTTACACACACTGGTCGAACTAGTCAAAGAATATCAATTAACTTATAAAACAATATTTTTTATTTCATCTTTTTTATAAGCAAAGACTATTTTGTTTGAAATTGTAACCATGTTATGTAACATAGTATACTTAAACATTTATCATTTGGTTTTAACTTTTAATGTTTAGATACACGGAATAGTTTTAACACATATGTATTTTTCTTGTAAGCTTAAGAAGTAGAATATTTTACATAATGCCTGCAATGGACTTCAGTAGTTCAGTAGTTTTAGTTTATAAAATTGTCGACGCGCACAAGTGAATAAAGATTATTCTGATGCTGATTCTGATTCTAAAAGGTATAGTTAGTATAATATATAAATTTTGTTTGTCAGCTTAGTGAAGAATAAAATAGAAAATATAGTACAAGGATAGCTTTCAAACAAAAAAAAATCCCCGTGTTGGTCCGAGCTTCTTTGCAGAATAAACTTTCTATCTGCCTTCCTGCCAGGCAGCTCGTGAAAGGCAAGCATAGGCTTACCGTGATATCTGATTAGGTGGTAGAGTTTCGCAGCGATTCATCCGGTTTGGTACCACCGCTTTACCTATTCCTGCCGCCATAATGTCATTACGTGTTCCGGTTCGGAGGGTTAGGTAGCCGGTAAACTTACTTTTGCTCGGGGCGTAACATCTCCACCTCAGGTTGGCAACGCATCATTACCACCTTTGGTGTCTCTAGGTGGCGTGAATTTCTTACCATCAGGAAATCCGTCTGCTGGTTTGGCTTCCAATATTAAAAAAAAACACATTGAAATCGGTCCACCCCTGCAAGTTATAATACTACAGACACACACACACACACACACACACACACACACATAGACGCGCTAAACTTTTATCAAACTTTTTTTAGTTAGTAAATAGAATGAAAATAAGCAAAATATAAAGAAATTACACCAAATGCCGACACAAAAATTTTATAAATAGGTAATGTAACAGGAATTCCAAAACTTAACAGACTTTCTTATCGCAATTGATTGTAAATTTTGAAACAACAAAGAAAATTTGGTTGCGATAAGAAATTCAAATTAATTATTCTAAAATCACCTAAGTTTATATTTGATTGCGAGTTATTCAAAGAGAATCATTAATTTTCCTGAATACTACAGCAATTAATTGAAGGCGAAATTATTTTGTGAAATATTAATGTTAAAATGTTGAAAATAAATCGTAAGCTTCAGCATCGTATTCGCGAGTTGTCCCAATGTTTGTGTTCTATGTTTGACAACTGATTGCGACACAACAATGTTGCCAATCGCTGTAAAAGATAAATAAATCTAACATAAAGCACCATTTATTGCGCCATAGAGAGAAAAGATGGTCGAAGTTTTTTCATAATTATTGAATTTCGTGTTAATATTGAGTGAAATTAGTCAATTTTGGTGGCATTTTGTACAATTTTGTTCAGTGAAAGTGCACAAATGAAATAATCATGAAGAAATTAGCGTATCGTATATTTCCTCATTGCCGCCAAAACTCATTACATGAGCTTGTGTAAAAAGGCCACCGTTTTACCCAAGAGCCTGACATGACTTACTGACGACTTATGACTGATGACTAATTAAAATTAATTGAAATTGAAATAAAATTTGATGCAAATTGCTACTTGACTAATGGCTGAATACTAACGTGAAGGCCAAGACCTAAAGAAAGAAAGAAAAGCACCATTTATTTTGGCGTTTTTCTATAAACATACTACCTTGCAGAATAGACCATCTGCCTTCCTGCCAGGCAGCTCGTAAAAGGCTAAAATTGGCTTCCTGTCACTAACACCGTGACTTCTGACTAGGTCTTTGGAATTTAGGATGTAGGACTTTGGCAGCGACTTGTCCGGACTGGTACCACAGCCTTAATTAGGATTTCTACCGCCATAACGTACTGACAACAACGTACTGTCAAAGGCAAGCACTGGCTTGCCGTTGACTTGTTTTTGGTCGGAGGATAAGGTAGCCGAAAAACTTACTTTTGCTCGAGGTCTAAAATTATGGCCTCAGGTTGGCAACGCACCATTACCACCTTTGGTGTGTCTAGGCGGCGTGAATTTCTTACCATCAGGAAATCCGTGTGCTTGTTTGACTAGAGAGTTGCCTTGCCTTGTGTGCTAAAGTAGAGAAAAAATGTACTTTTTATTTTCAAGTAGTGAATAAGTAGCTCACTCCAGATGGTGAAAGGCAAATGTCACCTATATACACAATAGTAGTAGATGTTACTATCGTACCTATTAAACAACCATGAAATTTAGAATCACCATACATATAACACAGTCAGTTCCCAGGTCCTCTGACTGAAGAAACGAGCGTGGGTCTAATGGAAATTGTTCCATCCGTTACGTATATTGTGATCTTATAAAAAAACATTTTGGAAAGAAAAGAAAAAGAAAAAAATATTTATTTGCAGAATATGAGT
>NJDC01002501.1:2913-13795 GCA_002245475.1 Calephelis virginiensis
GTCGAGTTAAGAAGTTGTTGTCTTTACTGCAATTAAAAAAAAAGATACTGCAATTAAAGCATTTAAATAAGAAGGAACAGATATCTGTGGAGAAGTTATGTGCAAAGTATAGTGATATTTTTTATTTACCAGGGGACACTTTGACTACAACTAATATTTATAAACATTCGATAACTCCAAAAACAAAAGCCAAATACAACACCTATATTTTCTAAACCTTATTGGTTACCTTACACTCAGAAAAAGGAAATAGATAGCCAGACTAAATGTTGCGGGAAGGTATTGTAGAAAAGTGTAGAAGTGAATGGAGTAGTCCAGTCTTGTTAGTTTCGAAAAAACTGGATGCTAGTGGTGAGAAAAGTGGAGATTAGTAATAGATTACAGAAAACTAAATAATTGTATTGAAGATGATAAATTTCCTCTCCCAAATATAACAGATATATTAGATTCTTTATCCGGATGCATTTATTTTAGTCATTTAGATATTTATCAAGGGTTTTATAATGTTGGGCTTCATAAAAACAGTAGAAAGTATACAGGATTTTGTTCGGTTCAATACCAATTAACTAGGATGCACATATGGTTGAAAACTAGTCCTTCTTCATTTTTCCGTATGATGACTATGGCAACGGCAGGTCTTGCGTCTGAAAAATGTCTCGTTTATCAAGACGATTTAGTAGTGTTTGGGCGTAATTTGAATGAAAAGTTAAAGAATTTACATGACGTTTTTGAAAGGTTAAGGAAAGTTAAATTAAAGATTAATCCAGTAAAATGTGATTTTTTTAAAAAGGAAATGCTGTATTTGGGACACGTAGTAACAAAGGACGGCGCACACAGGTGAAAAATCAATAAAAGTTGGCATAAACCAAAAACTAAAAATGTTTGTTAAACAGGTTTCAATTCATGTCTCCTACTACATAAGGGATCGGTCTAGCTACCTGCGCACGCACCGACCGCTTTGAGTCACGTTCAGTAGTCGCCATCTTAGTTCACGTTAGGACGTAGTACTCTAATTAGTCTGTGGTTAGGACTTGTTCAAGCGCGGATGTTTTGTCACTGTTTTTCTTTCCGATTCAAGTAAAAAATTGAGTATCTTTTAGTGGATTTATTGGTGTTTCAGTTATGGATGCTATTGCAGGAGGTATTTATTATTCATTTTTATGGTATTGTCAACGTATAGTGTTAAATCTTCATTATTTATTATTTTATTAAGAATTTAGTAAATTTTTTTCGAAAAAAAAACTTTTCATAGAGTAATAGTATAATTTCCTGCCGTTTCCTGTTCTAAAATAACATTTTTTGCATGCTTTATTAATTGGCTTATGAATAAAAGCTACTTTTAATGGCGACCGATCTAGACGGTTTAACAAAATATGCCTTTGAATTCGTATTCGAAAAAAAAATTTGTTCTTTGAAGAAAAAATTACATAGTAATCAAGATTCAAAGTACCAGGCTTTTGCAAGACTTTTGTGACGCGATTATATTTTATCCTTGATATATTTTTTTCTTTCTAGGATCCGAAAGTGAAGAAATTTGCATTAGCCGAATGGTTCTAGTAGGCTATTACCGGGAGTGTAGCTCCAAGAAGGATGATGAAAGAATGCAATACCTAATTAAAAAGGTTGCAAATGTCTTGAGAGTATCACAAATGTCAAGTGATGTTAAGAGTGTTTTATCTAAAATGATATATACATATAAACAAAAACTTGAGAAATCTTATAAAAACTTTGAGCGCTGTATAAACTCAAACAAAAGTTGGTTTGAAATATATATTACATTTCCAACATCCAATAAAGCTCAAAAAAGAAGCAGTGGATCTGGTGGTCGTCCCACCAAGGAATTTAAAGATTGTGCTGAACGTACGAAACGTAAAAAGACCTGCTGAATTAGCCTACGCTGCACAAATGGAATACCGTGCGACTGGAGAAGTATCGAAATCTAAAATAATAAAAGGCATATCCGAAGGTACAACTTCAAAACCAGCCTCCGAGCCACATGCCATTTATACTCCAGCTAGAACAAGCTTTAAGTTTATTTATGGAGAGCCAACTGACAAAACACCAATACAACTTATTACGCAAGTCTGCGATGGATCTAAACTGTAACATTAACCCTAATTACGAATCCCTAATCGAAGCAAAAAAGAAATGTTATCCGGAAGGTATAATATGTACTGAAACAAGAGCTGAAGTACCACTCCAAAATCTTTTAAGAAACACCACTGAAATGTTATTGCTTTTTATTAAAGAAGTTATCACACATTTGAGTCACAATCAACAAAAAGAATTATGTCTCATTTCAAACTGGGGATGTGACGGATCAGGAAGTCATTCTCAATATAAACAAAAATTTCAAGACGCACAAGTTTCCGATGAATACTTGATGATTACTACATCGAACAATGTACTCGTTTGGCAAAATCCTCGGCCTTCTTCTCCTCGCTACTGTAGGCCATTGAGGCTTCAGATGGTTCACGAAACTGCTGAAATATCAAAACAAGAAGTTGAAAACATAAAATCACAAATAGCAGGACTCTCAGTAACGGCAAACGAGGAGTGGTGTGTGAAACACGAATTGAAATTAACTATGGTGGACGGAAAAATGATAAATGCGCTAACTGATACCAGCTCAGCAATGCGCTGCTATCTTTGTGGTATAACTTCCAAAGATTTTAACAAATTGAGCATTTGCTTTAAAAAAACAGTGATTAATAAACAAAATTTAGATTACGGTGTTTCCTCCCTACATGCGTGGATTCGATTTGCAGAATGCATATTACATCTTTCGTACAAATTAAAACTTGCCAAATGGCAAGCACGAGGTGTAAACGAAAAGCAAATTGTTGCTGCTGAAAAATAAGAATTCAGGATCAATTCCAGGAAAAACTGGGACTACATGTGGATAAACCGAGACATGGAGGAGGGACGTCTACCGATGGAAATACGGCACGTGTGATGTTTCAGCATTCTGAAGAAGTGTCGCAAATCACAGGTGTGAATTTAAATATTATAAATAGATGGCACACAATATTGAAGCTTTTGTCGAGTGGTTACAAAATCCACACTGAAAAGTTCAAACAATTTTGCCAACGAACGGCTTTATTATTTGTCATGAACTACCCATGGTTTAACATGCCCACTAGCCTACACAAAATATTGATCCATGGTCATGAAATTATTGAAAATATGGGTATAGCCGTAGGACTCTTGAGCGAAGACGCGCAAGAAAGTCGCAACAAAGATGTGAGAAAATATAGAGAGCAATTTTCCAGAAAATTTTCTAGAAAAATGGCTATGGAGGATACCTACCATAGATTGATGGTATCTTCAGACCCGTTAATAACAGGCTTAAGAAAATTAGTTCCAAAAAAAATGTATCTTTTTCTACTTTGGAGTTAAGTCTTATCGATGAAAATGTATTATGAAGTGTCTACAAAATTTTTAATGTAAAACTGGTTCATATTATACATATATTATGTTTATTTTATAACAAAAAATGTTTTATTTTACAAAATACCATTTAAGTAATGGTAAAACCTACTACTTTAAGCATGGTACTTCTTAATTGAATTGTGGCTAAATAAAAAGATTATTTTATCTCAGAAATTACCTGAAATGAGTAAAATACATTATTTTAAACTTCATTACAACCCCAAAAATCAAAATTTTGTCAAATATAGGGTTATGCCAACTTTTATTGATTTTTCACCTGTGTGCGGCGTTATGCCGGATCCAGGGAAAATCGAAGTAGTCAAAAATTATCCTTGCCCTCAGACTGTTGATGAGGTCAAACAATTTACAGCTTTTGTAAATTATTACAGAAAATTCATTTCAAATTTGCGGAAAAGGCCTATCTATTAAACCAGTTATGTACGAAATCTGTGGCTTTTATTTGGAGTCAGGAGTGTCAAAAATTAATTGAAATTTTAAAACAATGTATAGTTTCTCCAACAGTGTTGCAATATCCAGATTTTTCAGAAAGTAATCAATTTATCGTACAGACGGATGCCTCGGGTTACGCAATCGGTGCTATTTTAAGTAATAAAAATAATAAACCTATCGCATATGCCAGTAGAAGCTTGAATGTTGCAGAAAAGCGGTATCCAACAATCGAAAAGGAATTATTGGCTTTAGTTTGGGCCGTGAAGTATTTTCGACCGTATCTTTATAATCACAAATTTAAAATTGTTAGAGATCATCGTCCATTAATTTATTTATTCAATATCTCGCATATCCGTCAATATCCGTCGAGTAGACTAATGAAATTCAGGCTAATACTAGAGGAATACGACTTTTACGTAGAATACGTAAAGGGTTCGGACAACGCAGCCGCAGATGCCTTGTCTCGGATTTCATTTACGTCAGAACAATTAAAAAGTATGTCTGCATCTCAGATAAATGTAACAACTAGGGCACAAGCAAGACGGTTAAATAATTCTCTCTCCCAGTCTCTAAGGGATATGCCTTCTCATTGCAGTCGGTCTGATCAGCCAACTGTTATTGGAAGTCATATAAAAGCGAGAGAAGCCGTAGAGCTGAGGTTTATAGAAAAAAGACAGTTGAGTAGTTTAAGAAGACAAAACTTAATAAATGTAGAAAAAAACACGTTTTGCTATGTAGAAAGCATATTAACAATTTTTATTAATCCCGACTTCCGATCGCAATTGACGCGAGCCGCATTTGTGAGGGAGTTGGATACGTTTTGTAAACAAATAAACGTCGACGAAATATACATTATAAAAAATAAAAATATTAAAATTTTTGTTTAAAAATTGTTAAACGAAGTTAAAGAGCTAGGAAAAAGATGCCTATTACGATTTTTTATTCTATATGAAGTTCGTCGAATTGATGAAAAAGATGATAGAAAATTTATTCTAAACGACTTCCATCTCTTGCCCACAAGTGGCCACGCGGGCATGAGAAGGATGTTTGATAATATTAAAAAAATATTTTTATTGGCCAGGATTAGAGAAAGATGTACGAGAGTATGTAAGTAAGTGTGAAAAATGTCAGAAGAAAAAACACGCCATACAAGTTAGGGAGCCGATGGTTATAACCTCCACGGCTACATGCACATTTGAAAAGTTATACTTAGACCTAGTTAAAATTAGTACTGTAAAACAAAAGAACCCTACTTGTATTTGTGTAACTCGTAACTGTTAGCCTATTGTACTGTTATTAAAATATTATTATAATAAAGTGTAATCAGCATTTATCTGGTATAGGTAACAAAATGTGTAAACTTTATATTTAAACCAACCAAATGTATTTTTATAAGAAAATTATGTACTCGATTGTACCTTTTATCTATATTTACAGAATTTACGGAAGGGAGATGTGGTGTGTTTATCCCTTAACGTATGTACTATAGAATAGAAGATATTTTTATTCACATTCACCTTACAAGACGCACTTGTGACGAGTCTATATAATACTAAAACTACCACCGGATCGGAACGCGGCCACACACTGAGAAAATCCGGCAAGAAACTCAGCGGGCTGTCTCTTTTTTTCCTTATTCTATACAAATTACATATAATTACTAGTAAGAGATTAGTATGAGGAGCAATTAATCCCAAGCACTCTCATCCGACAGATATTCAGCAACGGTGTAGTAACCTTTTTTATACAATTTCACTTTGACCCATTTTTTAAATTTATTTAATGGCAGGTCTTTTATAAAATCGGGGAGTTTATTGTAAAAGTATATACATTGGCCCATGAAAAAATGACTAACTCTATAGAGACGGGACACATGCACAGCAAGATTGTTTTTATTCCTCGTATTTACATTATGTATATCACAGTTTCTTTTAAATGAATTTAAGTTCTTCTGAACATATAATAAATGTTCATAGACGTACTGGGAAGTAACAGTTAGAATATTAATTTCTTTGATTTTTTCTCGAAGGGAAACTCTTGAACCTAAGTTAAAAATTGCACGTATGGCCCTCTTTTGTGAAACAAATATAGTATTTACATCGGCAAAACTCCCCCAGAGAAGAATTCCATATGACATAATGCTATGAAAATAACTAAAATAAACAATCCTTGCAGTGTCAACATCTGTTAACTGTCTCATTTTTTTAACGGCATATGCTGCTGAGCTTAGTCTTATTGCGAGCTTTTCAACGTGTAGACCACATTGCAATTTTTTATCTATTGTGATTCCTAAAAACGTTGTGGAATCAACAAGGTCTAGCTTGTTCCCTTTAAGTTGCACATTGGTTTCTACTTGCCTCACATTAGGTATTGAAAATTTGATACATTTAGTTTTTTTTTTCATTCAAAAAAAGATTATTTAAATTGAACCAGTCTACAACTTTTGAAATCGCAGTGTTCGTTTCGTCATACTTACCTAGTTGCCTCTTCACTTTAAATAAAAGTGAAGTGTCATCCGTGAACAATACAATTGCATGTACCTTACGTAGTAAGGTAAATCATTGATATATATAAGGAACAGAAAAGGCCCTAGAATGGAACCCTGGGGCACACCCATTGTAACAGCAGCACCTGTCGATTTGATACCATTAATCTCAACCTCTGAACTCTCCCACTCAAGTAAGAAATCAGAAGGTCGAGTGCTTTATTTTTAATTCCTTAATGGCGTAGTTTCCTGATCAATGTTTCATGATTAACGCAATCGAATGCCTTGGACAAATCACAGAATACGGGCATCCTGTGAATCCTCCCAACATTCATAGATTTTCTTCAATAATTCCACACCAGCATCGACCTTATATAACCACTGTACTTATTAAAATAAAGGCAGTATAATCTCAACACTCGGTATTTAATTTACTCCTATATCCCGCCTTACAACGTAATTCCTTTTCAAAATATTTTAAACGCAGCGAAACCATAAAAATCGATAAAAACGGAAAAGTTTCAAATGAAGATATGTACGTAGTAACACACCTACATTTGGAACCTTTTCGTATGGAATTTGAGTAGATTTGTAGGGGCGAAAATTTCGTTTCAAAATTCCGGAACGGGATTGTGAAAAGGGAATCCGCATTTATGTCACACATAAACTGTAATGTGCGGCGGCCCTAGGTATCGCGCGGCCGTTACTTGCAAGTTGCAACGCGCTCGCGCCCTGACCTTGGAGACATCTAACTTGGCGAAAAAATAAGTAGATCGATGTAACTGCAAGGAACGTGTCCTTGCAGTTACATCGATCTACTTACTTTTTCGCCGCCGCGAGCCGAACAAAAGTACCTACCTACCTAATTAATAATTAGTAATAGGTAAGTAAAACTACCTATTCGATTTTTATGAATATTATTTGTTTGTTATTAATGAAAAATTGTATTTATACAATTTAAATAACTACATGCATCAGGAATGTAGGTAAAATGTTATTTTTATTCAAGCAGTGCTTTAATAGTTTTTCATGACTTAGTAACAGTTGTTGTACCTATTATACTAATTATAATATACCAACTAGACTGGGATGTTAAGTTATTTTAACTGATAATGATTTTGATTAAAAATTGTTAGGTAGGTAGGTATTTTTTTTAAACAATCTACCATGAAATACCTAGTGGTACGTATTGTCTATACAACAAGTTATCAATCAATTCTAACCTGAAGGTAAATATTACATTTGTAGGAAGGTATACGTCGTTGGATTATACAGTCACGGCGGCGAGCGTATCACTGTAATCAGCTGACCCCAAGCGTGTTATCGACATTAAATATTTTTGGTCTATTTATTTATTTTTGGAACGAAGTTCCTTATTGCGCGTTGTGAAAGGGGGCTAGACGGAAAAAAATCTTACGAAAATGTTGTCACGACACTTTTTGCTCTGTGGTCTAGCGGTTCACTAGTTCGACTTGACTGCATGAGGTCCCGGGTTCAAATCCCGGGTCGGACTGTTTTGTTTTATTTTTCATTTTCAATTTTTTTATATTATCATTTTCATTTTTTGTATTTTTATTTTCTTTTTTTTATATCATGTTTCTCTGTCTGTCTCTCTCTATAAGAGAGATAGAGATAGAGATTACTAGAGATTGATAAAGATTGAAAAAGAGAGAGAACTTCGTTCCATCCGGGTGTCCCTTGACACCTCTCAACTTTTTTTCGTTTAAGATTTTTTTAATTATTTTTTACGTATCCAGACACGCATTCCGAGCCCATGGCTGAAATATCGTTAACTATTTGAGAAAGCCCTTTATATGTGTTTTATTTACGTTTACTTTTGAACCGCAAGATAGATAACCCGTTATTTCGTAAATATGACTACAGTACCGATATTTTTTTCTACGGATTGAGATAATGCTCGTCCATTTCAATTAACACCATTAATCATTGACTAAATTAAATTCATCTGACATCATTGACTTTTCTGATTATGAGGTTGAAGTAAAGGAAAAAAACACTATCAAGAAAGCGAAAAAGCTACCCTAGTAAATGGAAAGTTAATGTAACTAAAGCAAAAAGATTTCAGTGTTTACTTTATAGAAATAAACAAAAAGATTGTCAATCAAAAGTCCTAAAAGAGTTGATTGCTCAAATTGTAAGTTCAAATAACTTTACTGAGGATGACAGAACTAAAATGTGTACAACTAACTGGGGTTTTCAATAACTATACCAGACAAAAATATTTCATAAAAATATATCGCTTCCGAAGTTAGAGTTGAACCTATAGGGTAAGTGTTAAGTTTTTCCAGGCTACTTTGTGTATATCAAATGGACCAATAAACTCATCAGTTAAAAATATGAGCTCTGTTGGATCCTTCTCAGGTGAAGACAAACGTGGAAAAAAGTGCCTGGCAATAAAACAAGTGAAGCTGACATTGCATTAGTAAAGACACACATTGAAAATTTTCCAGTAATGGAATCTCACTATGTGCGTAAGTTCTCAAGCAAATAATTCTTGGAGAGTAACTTATCCATTACCATTTAATGAAATGGATAACAATAATCACAAACCAGTGAGTTGAAATCCTACCGTTGCATAATTTTGCGAAAATTACCACTATTCATTCTTTAAACCTAAAAAGGACTTTGGAATTTTAATACACTTTGCTCCTTGTCAGAAAACAGCACTGTAATGAAAGTAAAGAAACTGACAACAAAAGATATACAAATGAAACTTTATTCTTTTGATCTTCAGTTTACTACAGTTGCCTTATTTGAGAGTGTCCTTATTTTATTACACTAGAAAAAAATGTGTTTACAATCTCACTATTTATGTTAGACAAGTAGAAACAGCTCAGCTCACTGTTTCACTTGGAATGAGTTATATGGGAAAAGGGAGAGTAATGAAATAGGCTCAATATTGTACCATTTTCGAAAAACACTATCTCCTGATATATCAGAAATTTCGCTATTTTGGGATACATGTGGTGGGCAAAACCGAAATCAACAAGTAACTGCAGTCCTGCTCCATGCTGTATAAACTTTAAGTAAGTATTTTGAAAACGATAGAACTCAAATTCTTGGGAGTCAGGTCATTATTATACGGAATGTAATTCCATGCATCTATCTATTAAGGACGCAAAGAAATACAAATCTACTTTCACTATGAAAGAATGTGTTGATATTTTTAAATCTGCTCGAAGCCCTAAAGATCCCAAACATAGAACAAATGGAGCCTACAAAACACTTGCTCAAATGTAAAGATTCCTTTGATTTACATGATTCGGCATCAGCTACAACAAAAAATAGAAATAAAGATAAGAATGGTAACTTAGTGTTGTGATTAAAAATAAAATACATATTGTTTCAAAAAGAATACCTATAGAAGGCATATTGTTTTATCGATATGACCACAACTCTGACAATAAAAAGATTAATATTGTTGGTAAGGGTCATGATTTGAAAGTAAATACAGAGGAAGAAAAAAAATATTGCCAAATGTTTATAAAATAAAATCTTTATTTTTTACCTCATTCATAACAGTCTTTTAGTAGGAACACTTGAGATGATATGTATTTTGAAACATGAAACAAAGAACATGAAACAACAACATGTATTTTTGAAAAAATCAACATTTTCGTTTTTTTACTACCACAGAATGGACCAAGCTATCCACAGTAAAGAACAAATATCTTTTTATATTAGAAACAATAACAAATTATTGATTCGATTATTTAATAACTGCCTTATTGTTTAGTTTAAATTGAAATTTAAACATAAGAAAATTGACAAGTTTTCTCTTTTACCAACAAAAAATAATCTTCTTTGTTTCCACAGAAAGAATGTTCCATTCTGTGGACTTATAATAATCATAATGAAAAAATATTCTTATCGTCGCTATCATTATTTTTAGCGTGAAAGTCCTGGTTCTCTGATATATTTGAAGTATTAGATTTATTGTGATCCAGAGGTGTGATCAATCGCCGTTTAATAAATAGAATGTCATTTGAACTGTTCGAGTCATCCGAAAATGCGAATTAAATAACTGTCTTTTTAATGGTTTGCAATTATAATTAACGGCTGTGTTAATAGAATTGTCGGGCGTTGATATATCAGACAGACCAGGTGAAATGTTTACTGTTGAAGCTTCAGATGTTTCGAAATTTTCAGGTAAATTTGGCTATGTGGAAACATTAGGAGAATTTTCTTTAAGGAAAAGGCGACTTGCCTAATTAATAATTATCATGAACAAAGACAATACCTCGTCAAGTTTTACGATTATACAAGAATAAGTGTAGAGACTTCTAATTATATTTTAAGAACTATAAAGCCCCATTTAGAACCCAGCTACAACCAAGAACGAAAAATGAGTCATCTGATAAATTTTCATCTCTAAAAGTTTCAGCTTTAAAAGATGTAAAATAAGCCTTTATTTTGCTAATTCCGCGTAAGCAGTGTAACCGTTGTGGCAAATAATCCTCCAAACGACACAGAATGTGACAAGCCTAACTGACG
>NJDC01002501.1:14587-28021 GCA_002245475.1 Calephelis virginiensis
ATTTGTACCTTACAGTATTTTCTGGTTGCACGGCATAAAGTAATCGTAACATTGCTTTCTTCGTTTTATTTTTAATTAAACTATTAACAATGTTGCTATTATAACCGTTATAATACCGTTACCGTTAACCGTTAACGGTTATAATAGCAACATTGTTAATAGTTTAATTAAAAATAAAACGAAGAAAGCAATGTTACTTGTTAATAGGAAACTCAATAAATATAACACTTGACACCCTTTCAAAACAAACTTGAGTCACAAGAACTGATTAAGTGGAATACGGCGCGCGCGTCGTTAACGCAAAACACAGGGGGACACTCTGTGAGTGGTCCGTATTTGTTCAAGGGCACTCTAGACGGCCTTGGCTGCGGTCCACGGGCATTCAAGCGGCTAAATAAGTGGAAAAGTCTGTGTTTGGGATATTTCTAAATAAAGTAAGTATATTTTTAAACGTTTAGCATTTACTCACATTGCAATACTACATAACAGTTAAGCATCACGTTTTGCTTATTCAGTTGGTAACTAGGTATACAAAACTTACCGTTTCGGCCAACTCTGTCTGCTCGAATAAAGTTGGAATGGAACTAGATTTAAGATCCGTTCGATAATTCTTTTGACATAACAATTTTGCTTCGATGTGCTTTGAGCACAGTGTTCGATTTGGAGAGCCAATTTGTTCTTTTCATGTTTTTTATCTAAACATTTCGTAGGTTTTTATCTTTGGGATACCTAAAAATGTTACAATTAATATAACTAATAAAAGTATATATATTTTATAACAAAAGTATATATATTTTATTTTATAAATTAATAAAAGTATATATATTTCTAATATGTGTAATTGTAATATTTTAATACAAATCCCTTTTTGCCTGAGTTCAGCCCATATAAATTCTATTAGTACATGAAATGTCAAAATAGTTGATGTCTGAATTTTTTTGATAATTCTGTATAGTATCGCGTATTATATGACAACTAAAATAATTTGAGGGACTAAGGACTGAATACTGCTTTATATTAAACATTAAAAATAACTGCGTGATGCGTAGTTTTACTTACCGATTAAACGATATTTCTGGTGTTTTTGAATATAATGCGTTATGACAATTGGGTGCACAACAATTCACCGTGATATTTTTTTATTTAGGATCACTTTTTACAAAGGAAAATCGCAAAAATCACAACTGAAGTTATGAAAAGAAACCTTCTTCTTCTTTTTTTTATAAATATGGCTTTCGATCATTTTTCACGACTACTTTGCCAATTTCAAGTTAGTTAATTGTTGTACAATATACAGTCATTAGTCACTATCACAGATTATACCAATGTCACTATGTACAAAGTCACGTCAGGTCAGGGTCTTGAGTCGACAAGAAACCTTGTTGCTCTCGCTTTAAGAAAAAACTATATGGCGCTTGCCACGGATTGTCAAAATTGTATGTTTGCGTTAATGTTGCTACAAGCAATCAAAACGGGATAGCGATATGCTATTTAAACTTAGAGGGAAAGTGACAGCGTTATTAATTTCAAAAATGTAAAAGTGTGTGTCCATTATGTTTGATCTGCTTACATTTATACATCTGTGGTCACGCTCCATCATTGTGTGGTTTGTGTTATTTGCCGTTACCATAGATTTAGGATGTACTACCGTCAAACAGGGTGAATAGGTATCCAGGGGTGAATGGGGAAAAAATCGGGTTTGAAATATTCATGATAATAACTCTGAAAATCTACCAATATCAGGCTACAAAATGGCATAATTGTAATGGTAGAATACTTTGCTTTGAAGTAGCAACACTTATTTGACATGAAACTAGTTAAACATTGTCAAAATGTCATTCTGAAGTTGAATGTTTGAATCGCTTGATAGAGAAGTGTTTAAATTTTTGTCAAATCATATCGCAGTTTTTATTTACGTGGTACCAAAACTAGATTTTCCGAGGTTCTTGATTATTCTGGGATCCGCATAAAGTAAAGTAAGTGCAAATTAAATCATTTTCAAACCATATTAACGTTTTTTATAAAGACTAATAATTCACTAATATAACATGAGGTTTTTCGGTACAGTTCTGGGGATTTTAGATACGGCTGAGGGGTCAATAGGGATGCGATATTTATTAAATAGGGATGGTGCAGTATGTCCAGAGACAGTAAAGGGTCTATGGGAACAGGGTTGCCAACTTGTTTTTTAAAATGACTTATTCGTAATTACCTAAATTATTAGTATGTACTATTTATTAATTTATGACCCCGACACAAAATATGATGTGTTAAAAGTTTGAAACCTGTGCCTATGCCATTTTATTAACTGTGCCTTTGTACTCCCAAGTAATTGTGTTTTCATAGCTTTACCATCAGAAATTATGAAGAATTACGTTAAATTTTTTTCTTACAGATTTCTAATTTCCGATAATGCCGCGTACATATAAACCAAGCCGAGAAAATAATTATAAAAAATATGACGACCTACTCATAGAACAGGCACTGAATGAGTACAACAGTACCAACAAGTCGCTAACAGATATTGCGCAAAAATATAATATCTCGAAATCAGTACTTCATAGACACAACACTTTTATTATGAAAAAGCAGGGTGGCCAAACCGCTTTAGCTCCAGATGCAGAGGAATACCTCATACAATATATAAATGTGTGTGCAGAATGCGGTTATCCTCTTGAAACAATAGATTTAAGAATTTTAATTAAAGGATATTTAGACAATTTAGGAGTAACAATAAAAAGGTTCAAAAGCAATATGCCTGGTCCTGACTATGTAAAGTGCTTTTTAAAACGACATAAAGGTCAAATTACTAGTAGATTGAGCCAAAATATAAAACGTTCAAGAGCATTAGTCAGCCCTGAGATAATAAATGCTTATTTTGATGAGTTAGAAGTGTCACTACAAGCAATTCTGGTATATTCGTTATTACAAATGAAACGCCGTTGTGTGTTCCAAATCTGGTTTAATACTGACGTAGGTGATCGAACATCAAACCGTGGCGCCACACGTCGCAAGTGTAGCTTGCATACATATCATCTCCTCCCTTCTTAGTCTATTAGTTAGATGGACATCTGATCAGAAAACAATTAAACTAGATAACTAACTTATCTCTTACATTTATACTTGATCTTAATTGAATAACTTTATAACGGGGTTCAGATTGAGGTGGTGATGATCCTTGAGCATTATCATCGTCATTAACATTAGTTATCGGTGATGCCTGAACGGAGGTCTGTTCCTCTGACGTTGCCACGTACTCACCACCCGCCTCCTCCTCCTGTACATCGTCAGTTACCGCATCGTCCCATCTTTCCTCTCTGTCCGGGTTTTCAGCATCGTTATTACAGTCCGTGCTTACTAATTGACTTACAGGGTCAGCCTCCTGCCTATCAGTATTATTATATTCTTGGTCATTATTAATATTATTATCTATTTCGACTGTGGACGACAGTGGAAGAGGCGGCAACTGGGACAACGCACTAGATGTGGTTGTTACATTGGAAACCATCTTATCACTACAGTTGTCCGAACATCGCAATAGCTGGTCTATATGGCGTTTACAAAAAAAGATTTGTTTCAAATATTTTTACCACATACATCCGGCGTCCCAAAGGCTTTTCAATTACACCTTTAGTCCAAAAATGTTTTTTGTTTACATAGCACTTGACCCAAACTAACTGACCAGCATTAAAATACCTACATTTTTCTGGTAGTGATATATCAATTTCCCCGTTCGACTTAGGTGGGGGTACTACCAAATCTAGTCTGGTACGCAATTGTCTAGCAAACATCCGCTTAGCAGGTGTTTCTTTGGTAGTACAGTGTACAGAATTGCGATATTCGAACAAATATTTATATAACTCTTCAGCTACTTTATTGCCTGACAATAAGATTGAGTTAATCATTTTTTTACAGTTTTTTACTGAGTTTTCGGCTTGGCCATTACTACATGGGTGATAAATGGGTGAGTTGACGTATTTTATTCCATTTATTTTACAAAACTGAAAGAATTCCTGTGAAGCTATTTTTGCATCATTATCGGATACGATACAACGGGGTAATCCGAAGGTGGCGAACAATGCATTTAGTTTTGGAATTAAATGCTTGGTGTGTGTTCCCGCGTTCATTTCAATGCACTCTAACCATTAACTATACGCATCAACTACAATTAAATAATCTCTTTGCCGTAGTCATGTAGTCGATATGCAAGCGGTCCCACGGCTGAGCTGGCTGCGGCCACGGCGCGGGCGGGGCGTGCGGCGGCGACGAACGAAGTGAACTACATATAGTACAAGAGCCGATCACTTGCGCGATATTCTTATCTATTCCCGGCCACCACATCCTAGACCGAGCCGCACTTTTTGTTTTTACTATACCATGATGAGGCGCATGTAACTCTTTTAGCATGGTCGCCCGATACCTATCTGGGATAACAACGCGATGCCCTCTTAATATGCAACCATTTGTTAGTTCTAGTTCGTTTTTACACAAAAAGTAAGGCAAAATGTTTTTGCATTTTATTTTACGCGGCCAACCTACTTGTAAATATTTCATTACAGTTTTTAACGTTTTGTCGTCAGACGTCGCGTTTTTAATATCAACGTACGTAATTGTTAAACTTTGTAATTGCAACGCGTTTAGTGATAAACCATATAATTCATTTGCTTGTCCGGATTATCATTTGAAATGGGACTTGGCAACCGTGAGAAATAATCTGCGACTTTGTTGTTTTCACCTGTTATATATTCTATCGTAAAGTTATAAGCCGAAAGGAAAATGGCATAGCGTATTAATCGCGACGCCGTCATCACTGACACACCTTTATTTTTACCAAATATCGCTAATAGAGCTTGTGGTCTGTTTTTAATATAAATGGATCATGTCTGCCATACAGGTACTGATGAAATTTTTTTACTCCAAATACTATAGCCGTCGCCTCCTTGTGAAGTTGACTATAGTTGCGTTCGCTAGCCGATAGTGATCGCGACGCGAAAGCTAAAGGCCTTTCGACACCGTCCGTCCCTATTTGTGATAATACGGCCCCGACCCCCGATGGACTACCATCTACCGCTAACACTAAGCGCGCGTTTGGGTCAAAGTGTGTCAGCACCCTTTCCGAGCAAAGCTCCTCTTTTATAATTTTAAATGCCCTTTCCTGCTGCTTATCCCATTTCCACTCCACATCAGCTCTCAGTAGCTCATTGATTGGACTAAGTATGGTGGATGCCTGAGGTATGAAATTCCGGTAGTAGTTTACCATACCAAGGAATCGTTTTAATTCCTTGGTATTTAGCGGTCTCGGTGCATTATATATATCTTTTACTTTCTTTAAACACTTATGTAACCCATTTCTGTCTGTTATATGGCTTAAGTAATTCACACTGTTTTGAAAGAAAGCACATTTGTCTTTCTGTAATTTAAGCCCTGCGTCTTTAAATTGCTGAAATACAAACGCTAATCGATTCAAATGTTCACCTACAGATGGCGCTGTTATACATACATCGTCTAAAAATATTGCTACTCCTTTTATCCCTGCCAAGAGATTTTCCATAGCCCGTTGAAAAATGGCTGGCGCATTAGCTAACCCGTAAACTAGGCGTGTGTACATGAACAACCCTTTCGAAGTATTGTTGTAGTCAGCTTTTGTGCTTCAGGTGATAACACGCATTGTGAGTATGCCTGACTACAGTCGATTATTGAATACAATAGGCCACCCCCCAACTTCGCAAAAATTTCTTCAATTCTAGGTAACGGGTATTTGTCAATGTGAATATCTTTATTTACCGTTAGGGAATAGTCGCCACATATCCTCACCGTGTTATTAGGCTTAATAACACATACAATTGGGGAAACGTAATCACTATAGCTAACCGGAACCAGAATACCCTTATCGACTAACCTATTCAACTCGTTTCGCCTAGCTTTAAAAAATTTTGGCTTCGCATTCTCTTTTAGGTGTAACTGAACTAAAACCTTACTAAAACAACCTAGTTCGTCCGAAAATAAATCACGGTAGTCGTGCAATAATTTTTGCAAATCAACTAGATTAACAGATTCAGTTTCAATTCTATTGTTTTCCGCCTTTAAAACAAATTTAAATTTTGTCATGAAGTCGCGGCCCAGTAATGGCGGTCCACCATTTTGTATAACATAAAAAAATATTTCTTGGCAAATGTCTTGGTAACTACATCGTACGGCTAAGTATCCTACGGGTGTGATTTTATGTCCATTATAGAAACAAATTTTTAGATTACTGTTACGTAAAGGTAAATTACTAAAATATTTGTAGTATAATTTTTCAGAAATCACACTAGTGCTAGACCCGGTATCAAGTTCCATATTTAAATGTAAATCATTTACTAAAACTGGAATCATAATTGGTATATAGTCTACGCACCTTAAGTTGAATAACTGGCATTCATCACAATGTTCACTGCAATCCTGTACATTATCGATGGCATTTAAATTATTCACTTTATGAAATTTTTTTCGCACATTTTTTTTAAATGACCTTTTTCTTTACAACGATCACAACGATAAAACCTATATCGACACTTCTCAGATATATGATTAGTCATTCAACACACCCGGCACTTTTGTGACGCGTCTACAGTCTTTCTTTCAGTACCGCCGGGTACGGGTCTGCACCCTTGCACTCGCGCGATACAACTGCCCCTGTGACCCGCTCGCACTTATTGCGCCCACGCTGCTAACTTCAATCCCCGCACTCGCCTTCCTAGCACACGCGGTTTGCTGGGCTAATTCTAGGGCCTTAGACACCGTAAGTTTTCTTGCATCTTGCTCGAAGAGACGTTCCCGTTCTAAGCCTGACCTCAAACCCAAGACGAACCGGTCCGGAACAGCTCCGAAATCACAATGTATTGCGAGTCCCCGAAGTCGAGCTGCCCACGCTTCTACCGTCTCATCTTCAGCTTGACTCGCACTATAAAACTCATGTCTGTCACCAAACCCTGACCTTCTTGGGGAGTAATGGACATGGAGTATTTCCAGTAATTCAGAATACTGCACCTTTTCAACGGATTTTGGATGAGCTAGATTGATCAGCAATTTATATGTCTCGTCCGACAAGTGGGTTAGTAAAACTGCTCTTTGCTGTTCCTCGCTATCCAATTTATTTAACTTCAGGAATTGTTCTAATCGACTGCAAAATATTTTCCAATCTTGGTTGTTTCCACCAAAATTACCAATATTTCCAATAAAAGCCATTTTTTTTCGAAGAGTGGGTAGAACTCGTCGCCAATGGTATGTTCGTTATTACAAATGAAACGCCGTTGTGTGTTCCAAATCTGGTTTAATACTGACGTAGGTGATCGAACATCAAACCGTGGCGCCACACGTCGCAAGTGTAGCTTGCATACATATCAAATTCCCTTACGTAATATCATAAACTATGATGAAACTAATTTAATCGATGACCCAGGCAGAAAAAGTGTTTTAGTGAAAAGGAGTTCAAAGTACCCAGAAAGAATTATGAATCATACCAAAGGTTCAACCTCAATTGTGGTAATCAACCTCTATTATGATGGCTGGTGCTGCTAATGGAACCTTACTACCAACTTATGTGGTATATATGGTACTACATGTATATGATACATGGAGGCAAAATGGGCCCAAGGGTTGTCGATATAATTGTACCAGTTCTGGCTGGTTCGATAGTTTAACATTTGAAGACTGGGTAAAGACTATTGTTTTTAAATACGCGAATGTAATAAGCGTAACATTCGATTTATTTGTTTACCCGCAAACTCTACGCACCTTACTCAGCCTATGGATGTTGCTTTCTTCAGGCCTTTGAAAATTGCTTGGCGAAACATTTTGTATAATTGGAAGAAGACCGATGGGAGAATGCAGGCAACTTTATCGAAAAATTTATTTCCGTCGGTTTTTAAAAAGCTTATGAAAGAAATAGATTGCAACCTCCGTAAAAATATTATAGCTGGGTTTGAGAAATGCAGCATCAGTCCAATAAATAGAAGTAAGGTTTTGGATAGACTGCCAAGTATAAATGCAGAATCGAATGAAAACTTTAAAGGTGCAATTGATGAAACGGTTCTTTCTACGCTCAAAGAAATGAGATATGGCACAGGTAGCTGCAAAATATCTAATAAAAAAAAGAAAATTGATGTGATTCCTGGAAGAAGCGTCGAAAATATGTCACAAGAAAATTCAGAGAATTTGGATGTAAATAAAGAATTACGTAATGAGAGTAATACGGAAGAATTTCACAGTGTTAATTTGAATACATATGAAAAACCTGGCTCAAGCAAAGGTAAAAAAGCAGATAATACCAAGATAAAACAAAATAAAGGAAGAGTAATGTTGGAAAAAGATCAAAAAGAAAAAACTTATTTAAAAAGAGGATTTGATGGTGATACTGTAAATAAAACAGATTTAAATAAAAAAACAAAGATACAAAAAGGAAAAGGAAAAAAACCGATAATCTGTCGCTTGTAAAAAAAAGTAAAATAAAAATAGAAAGTGAGTATGAAACGAAAACAGATAAAAAAACAGACATACCCAATATACCGGAAATCTCAGAACCTGTATGCACAAACCTTTTCCTTTACCATTTAGTGGTAAAGGAAAAGTCTCATTTGTTATGAGTTTGTTTGTTTGTGATATAAGTTTAACATGTGTGTGTGTGTCTATTGGTGGATCGATTTTGATGCAAAATTCTTGTTTGAAAGCTGACATGATTGAAATGTTTCCGAGTTTCTTTACAGATAGCTTTTGTAAAACCTGTTGAAAATTTTCAATTTTATGATTATCCTATTATATTTTATTTATTATTATAGAGCCAAACAATACAAAGTAATCTCATGCTAGAGGAGCTAGTATCAGCTGCAGAAAGTATAGATGTGCACTTTAGTAATGATATAGCTCGCTACGAAGGAAAGGTTGTTCATATTGTAGGCCCTATACGCATACTGGAGCCAATATCAGAACCTGACAACAATATACATGTCCAAGCTGTGAAGTTAAGGAAACGGGTGCAGATGTATCAATGGATAGAGGAAGAAACGTAAGTATTTTTCAAGGAAAGAATTATTAAATACCAAGTCTACAACACGTTAAATAAAAAGTAACCTATATTTTAGAAAATGTAAAAACCAACATGGAATTTAAGCATATACAGTCGTGGTCAACTAATTAGGGACACTCTTTGGTTAAACCGAATTGTGAATTTATTTTTTATTTTCCAACGAGTCTAAACCTTATTCCATATCTCTTACATGTAAGTATAATTAGCCATTTATGTGCCCGATTATACAAACAATAACAGTAATCAGTTTGTTAATTACATCACTGAAAAGGGTGATTATGACGATTTTAATCAAGACTGTCTTAATCTGGATATAAATACACTACCTATAGTCCTTGACAATTTCTTCACAATTAACGAAGAAGTGGAACTGTCTTCCTTTACAACAATGGAGGAGAAGAAAATAGAAGAGCAAGAAAATAAAGACAACATTAATATGAAAAAGCCACAAATAGAAAAGGATTCAGGCTCGCCAAATAGAAGAATTAAAATTATATCACAGGAAATTATAATAGTACACCAAAGATTAAAATAAATAAATTGAACAAGCTAACCTTAACTGATAGTATTGTAAGTAAAACTAAAAAACTAAAGTATTATAAAAATGAGACAGAAATTTTACACGATCTAACGGATGATGGTGAAATGAGTTCCTAAATTTTGTAAAAATATTTTTGTTTGCTATTGTTTTTAGTTTTTAAAGAGTTATGATTGTTTAATTTAATTTGTTAGAAAACAAAGAAACATGTTTGAATTTTGTTTTATTTTTATAACTAATATTTTGATGTTAATGTTAAAAAATATTTCTGATTGAAAAGATTAAAAAATGTGATTTCAAGACTGATTTTACCTAAAACTATTTATGTTAATAAATAAAGTACCTACATATTCATACATTTGTAATTTTATTCAAAGTATGCCTACATACATTTTTTTTCACGTACTTAAACTTTTAATTCTTATATTGAATACTTATTAAGGTATTTATAAAGATAGCTACTTAGTATGCATCTTGCTAAAATTTGTTACAACCCTGAGGATTTTTCCCTATAATGCCAATTACCGTCCCGATTAACTCCATTTCAGGTTTAAATAGGGATGACCTATAATTTGGAGAAATATTTAAATCTGGGCTGTTTCTCATATGTAATATTAGTAATTAAGAATCTTCAGGATGCGACTCAAGTTTTGATATCAATTTCAGTGTAATATTTTTAGGCCCTATATATATATAAATTAACCCAATTCCCCTATTCAACCCTATTCACCCCGTTTGACGGTAGATAAACAAAGTCAGTTAAAAAGCGAAACCAAAAAAATATGCGTGAGTGTGAGTAAATTGTTTATGTATGAGTTAAAAAAGGGTTGTTAAAAGGTCACGTACGTTATCGATATCGATAAATTCACAAACTATAAGTAAATTAGCATATTTTCTTTACCCTCATCTATTATCATATAAACAATATCAAATTTTATGTTATATGACTATTAAGACATTATATTTGTGAAATATTGGCTTTATGTATCACTAGCACAGTGACTAATAGATGGTAGATGTGTACGCGAAGTCTGTCTTTTAGGGTCACCATCTTTGTCTTTGTCGGCCGAAACAGCAATGTTATTCATTATCATGTTCCGGTTAGAGAGTAAGGTAGCCGTTAAAATGATATAAGTGGCATTATTATCCCGCCAAACAGATAGGAAAGTACAACTTTTTATATGACTTGAGACCAGGGCTTGAATTTCCGGTATTTGACCTTGAAGCAATACCGATACCAAGGCGTTCCCTGTACTGTTTGTACCGGTACCAGACTTAATACTGGTACTATTGATTTAAGGGTTCTGATACCGGTACTGTTTAAATAATACCGGTGCTAGAAAACATATTATTTATTATTTTTTCTTCAATCGAAGATATCTCTGTTCATTAATGAGAAATCAAGTGCTGCGATGTATTCGTCATAGGGACAAACTGTATCTCACAACAAAACGACATCCTCAAAATCGTAATCATATTATAATATATGCACGCTACAAAAAATTTTGAAATATTTTACTGAAGATTGTAAAACTTGAATATGAATATTATGAATTCCAAAAATATTAAAAAAATCCCAAGGAAACATGGAACTTAATTAAAAAAAAATCTAATTTGGCCATCAATAAAAGTTCTTATCCGAAAGAGCTGCTTTTTTAAATATGGATCATTCTTCTTCTGTTGCTATTGTTAATAAGCACTTTGGCAGTGTTGAAGAAACTCTAGCCTCTAAAGTAATAAAACCTTGTGTTCCTTGCCCTCGTTCTGATACTTCAAAGGTCGAACAATCTTCTGTGTTTCTATTAAATACTGATAATGATGAGATCGAGAGAGTAATTTCAGGTCTTAAAAATAAAACATCTGTTGGCTGGGATGGTATTCCAATTTGTTTAGTAAAAATATCTAGACATATACTCATCCCCATTACTTAATCATACTCGTATTTTCAATCTTTGCCTCTGGTACCTTTCCGAAAGCGTTCACTCTCATCTCTAAGAACGGTCACAGAAACAAAATCGATAATTATAGACCTATTTCGGTTGTAAGCACTCTATCCAATATTTTTGAAAAGATTATAAATAAAAGGTTAATAGACTACCTAAATTCAAAAAGCATCCTTGCTCAGAATCAATTTGGTTTTAGTTCTCGTAAATCTATGGAGGATGCTGTATTACCACTGATTGACTCTGCCGCTATAAATTTAAACAAATAATTGAAAAACTTGTGTATATTTTTAGATCTTTCCAAAGCCTTCGACACTGTTTCTGTTCCTATTATTTTAGATAAACTGCAACGAATTGGGATTCGTGATGTAGTTTTTGACTTGTTCAATAGCTACCTCAAAAATCGTTCACAATGTGACTTAATTGATAAATTTGTAAGCGTTGAGGAAATTATTTCATACGATTTCAGGGTATCGTTCTCGGACCTAGCCTATTTCTCATATACATCAACGATCTTTTCCAATTGCCTTTACTTAACTCTCAATTATTTGTATATGCTGACGAAACTGCAATATAAGTTCATGGACATGACTGTTCGGATGTTAGGACGAATGCTGATTTAGCACTTCATAGGGTAATGACATAGCTCTCCCACAATCTCCTAACACTCAATCTATTAAAAACTAAATTAAATACCTTGGTGTAATAGTCGATAGTTTATTATACTGGAACGAACACGTTGAGTCCCTTGTCGGTCGTATAAAACGAAAATTATTTATTGGCGAGTAGGTATGTGTCTTAAAAAAATGTTACAAAAAATTAAGCATAAGCATACCACCCTAGTCTAGCAAATTATAACGTGCAAACAGATTGATACTAATTAATGACTTGTGTATATGACATAGGTTTAATTTACTATTTAAAGAAATTGCTATTTTCACTTTGTGAAGTGTTTACAAAAAAAAAGGAAAGGCCACTGGTTTAAATAAATTGCCAGATACGAAATCTATTCTCCAAATATCATGTCGACTACCATTGTTACCGATAAACTTAATACGCGAGGGATGGAACTATATAGTAAGTGAGATGGGTGACAGTGAACCAGATAATAAATTTAAAAAATACGTGAAACTTATTGGCTGAAATATAATTTTGAAGCGATTTGGTGTGTTTTTGCAGAACGCCATCGCACCAACAATGCAGTAGAAGCATGGAATCGTATGATGAACCGTAAAGTCCCCAAAAATGTGAACATTGTGCAATTATTGCATATTTTATTTGAAGACTGCGTCAGAGAGATCTAATTACCAAAGATATGAAAATCTTAGAAGCTCAGATACAATGGATGAACGGATTATAAACACATGGACACTTTCTCACCAAAATGGCATTATTATATTCCAATTACAAATAAAATTTTTGCGATGTATATAAAACATAGACTGATATGAAATAATGAATGAATATTTTTTTGCTTTTAAATTTTATTTTTCTTTAGAGGTAGGTAATTGACATTGACAGAAACAATAATAAATAAAAGTTAACTAACACAGTGATTTTAAATTGTTAGTATGCTAATTTTGAATCTTGTATTGGCAACATTGATTCACGACTCCAGTAGGGTTACTCTTGAAGCTCGATTCATGCAACATTGGTAATTGGAATCGAGTACGTCATTTTAGGTACTCTTGAACACAGTACTGGCGAATTTTTATCATTTAATTTATGGTATACAACACATTATTTCATCGGATTCGTTGAATTAATTTGCAACTTAGTACTGATAATTCGCTAGTACTGTGTTCAAAAGTACCAAAATTGACTTACACGATTCTGATTTCAAATTCGAATGATATCGAGATTCAAGAGCACAGAACAATATTACTCAC
>NJDC01002501.1:28149-40351 GCA_002245475.1 Calephelis virginiensis
ACTTGTATGTATATTATTTTTTTTGGTAGTGCAGCCTATATCAGTACACCCACATGCAAACATTTTGTATGTGTTAAGTGCGAAAATACGTCTATACGAGAAACAAGAGTCTGTTCAAGAGTAACCCTACTGGTCTAATGTCTATTTGTCAAGATTGGTGTGTCTAGAAAATTAAAAGAAATGTGTTTGTGCGAAATAAATAGTAAATAGCAAAATGCTTTTATTGAATACTTCAATAGTAAATAGCAAAATGCTTTTATTGAATACTTCAATAATAAATACAAATAAGTTGAACGTTCCATTAATATAACATGGTAGCAGATCCGTGGTTGATATAAAGAAAATTTAAAAGTATTGGTAAAAATAGAAACGAGTCTTGGTGTCAAAAATGGCGGATCACAAAGAAGATTATTTCTTGCAAATGTTCGATGGATCGCAGTATGAGAAGTGAAAATTTAGGTTAAAAGTATTTTTAGAAATGAATAACTGCTTAGAAGTTATAGAAAACAACTCAAAACCTGAAACTGTTACCACATGTGACCGGCAAAAAATGGAGGCAAAAGCAAAGAATTACATTGTAAATGGCGTTAATAACACGCAACTCGAAATGATTATTTCCGAAAATACTGCAAGGAAAATGATATTGAAATTCGATAGTATATATTCAACCAAAAGTAGTGCAAATCGGCTTCTATGCAAACTCCGTCTGTTGGAAACAAAAATGAAAGAAAACGAAAATCCAATTAATTTTTTAAACATCTTTGAAAAACAAATAAATGATCTCAAAAACGCAGGGGAAGAATTAAAAGAAGAGGATAAGCTTAATTACTTGTTATTGTCATTACCTGAAAGCTACTCGAATATTGTAGACATCATTGATGCGCTAGCCCAAAAAGAAAAAAACGTTGAGTACGTAAAATCAAAATTATTATTAGAACAAAAGAAAAGAGAGTCCAACATCACCGAAAGAAACTCACAGTCATTTAATGCTCATACTGGAAAAAAATCTTAATATGTATCAAGTAAGAAATTCAATTATATGCTACAGATGCAATCAAGCAGGTCATATTCAAAAAAATTGTGCAATGCAAGGTAATAATTATTACCAGGGGGTACATAATCAGCGTGGTATTCAAAGTCGTCGTAGAGGCCAGTTTCAGAGAGGAACAAATTCAAGAGGCAGATACATGAATCATGAAAATAGAGTGGCAGGAATCTCAACAGTAAAAAGCAGGTCAGAAAATTCATTTAATGTAGAAGTGATGACATCAACAAGAGAGCAAGTTAATAGTGATCCTGAGTGGGTTGGAGAGGAAGATCAAATACAGTGGCTATTGGATAGTGGCTGCTCAGATCATGTGATAAATGATGACACTTGTTTTTTGTGAGTACGTCGATTTGAAAACACCAGTTGACATAAAGGTAGGCGACGGTTTTAGTTTAACTGCTAATAAATTGGGTAATATATCCTTATGTTTTTGGGTGTATGGGAAATAGATAAAAACTATGATTAGGAATGTTTATTATGTACCAAATATGAAAAAAAAAATTTTAAGTGTATCAAGTATAGTTAAGCAGAGTAATATTGTAACTTATTGTAATAACAAGGCCGAAGTGTATAATTCCAAAAATGAGTTAATTGCTGTTGCTACAAATAAATGTAAATTGTTTGTATTAAATGGTAACCTTGAGTATAATATTTCAAAATCATCTTATGTTTTTGGGTGTATGGGAAATGGATAAAAACTATGATTAGGAATGTGTATTATGTACCAAATATGAAAAAAAAAATTTTTTTAAGTGTATCAAGTATAGTTAAGCAGAGTAATATTGTAACTTATTGTAATAACAAGGCCGAAGTGTATAATTCCAAAAATGAGTTAATTGCTGTTGCTACAAATAAATGTAAATTGTTTGTATTAAATGGTAACCTTGAGTATAATATTTCAAAATCATACACAATGTGTGCATTCACTGAAAAGGAAAAATGGCGTAAAGTTCTTGGTTATACAAATTTTCATAACTTAAAAGAAATGTGTAAATATCAAGTGTTGAAAGGATTACCTGAAAAATTTATCAATGATAGCTATGCAGAATGTGAGATATGTGTAGCGAATAAAATGACAAATTTACCGTTTCAAAATAATAGGCATCGGGCAAAGCAAGTTTTAGAAATTGTTCACACAGATGTGTGTAGTCCTTTAAACCCAACAAGTTATAAAGGTGAGCGATATTTTGTATCTCTCATTGATGATTACAGCAAATTAGCATTAAACAAAAAAGTGAAGTTTTGAAATGTTTTATAGAATATGTGAAATTAGTTCAAAATATTTCTGGAAAACACATAAAAGAAATACGCTGTGATAATGGGAAAGAATATTTAAATAGTGATTTCTTTAACTTTGCAAGTAAAGAGGGTATATATTTAAATCCTGCAGCGGCATATACTCATGAACTAAATGGCGTGGCCGAAAGGTATAACAGAACACTTATGGATCGAGCCAGATGTTTAATTAATGAAGCAAAAATTGACAAGTGCTACTGGTCAGAGTGTAATATTACTGCTGCTTAGTTAGGTAATAGGTTGCTGACAAACACAGTTTCGAAAAGGACACCATATGAAATATTCTTTAATGAAAAACCAGATGCTTCAAACTTACTCTTATATGGTAGTGAAGTTTATGTGAGAATACCTAAAGATAAAAGAAAATGCAAATTAGGTCCTAAAGCAGAAAAAGGAGTACTCTTAGGATATACTGATATGGAATACAGAGTGCTAGTTAATAACAAGGTGATCATCAGTCGACATGTAAACTTTATGGAAAAGACAATGAGATGGATTAAGATGAATAATGATGATGAAGAAGAACAAGGAAAAGAAAATGAAATTGAAAGTAATAAAGAGTCTAATGAAGAAACATTAGACGCGAAAGAGAATATTGCTGAAAAAGAAATGTGCGTTGAGGTTTAGGAAGAGGATGAAATAGCTCGCCCAAAAAGGAAAAAGAAATTGCCAGCAAAGTTTGATGATCATGTAGTATATGTAAATTGTTGTGATGTAACATTGCCAAATACTTATGAAGAGGCTGTAAAAAGTTCGGAAATTAAGAAATGGACTAAATGGAAAAATTAGACTTGGAAAATTGTTGATGAGCCACAGGATAAGAAAATTGTAGAAGTCAAATGGATATACAAAATCAAATCTAATGGACAATACAAAGCTCGTGTGGTTGCAAAAGGTTTCCAACAAACAAATGAGGAAAATGAAGAAATATATTCACCTGTTGCTCGAATGACTACTTTAAAAGTGTTATTGGCTACTGCATGTGTTAAAAGTTGGAAAATCGAACAGATGGATGTAGAAACTGCTTTTTTGAATCCCCAAATCAAAACTGAAGTATACATATATCCACCTGATGGTTACTATATTGAACCAAATAAAGTTTGTTTACTACAGAAATCACTTTATGGGCTTAGAGAAAGTCCTTGTGATTGGTATGATGATGTGTTTTCACTTTTTTATGTTGAGTATAAATTTTAAAAGATTTGCGTATGATTATTGTTTATATATGGGACATTTAAACAAAAATAAAATATATATAATACTGTATGTTGATGATTTACTTCTAGCATCGGAGGATAATTAATTATGAGGATAATTGCATTAAAACTAATAGAGGAAAAATTAAACAGAAGATTCAAAATGAAAGATTTAGGGAAAGTGAAACAGTATCTGGGAATAGATATAGAGTATTACCCTGACGAGCCCAGGATGTTATTAAGTCAAGAAAATTACATTAATGTAGTTGTTAAAAAATTTAATGTCCTCGATTCTAAATCGTTCAATACACCTATGGAGCTAAATTTGAAACTAGAACCTGCTGAAACAGCTAATTCATCATTAACATATTGAAACATTATAGGAGCTTTATTATATATTGCAAATGGTACACGTCCTGACATATCTTATTCAGTTAATTACTTGAGCGGCTATCAAAATTGCTACAGCAATACTCATTATAAATATGCATTAAGAGTACTTATATCATACTAGATTTTTAAATTAAATAACAGTGCAACTTATAATAATACTATAGAAGCTTATGTCGACGCTGATTGGGCAGCGGATATCATTGACCGTAAGTCAACAACAGGGATTTGGAAATTCTTTAATGTGGAAATCACAGAAACAAAAGAATGTGTCACGTGCATCTACTCATGCAGAATATTATGCACTTGCTAATTGTGTAGAAGAAGTTACCTATCAAAGGAGTATTATGTGATTTAGATATAAATGTGCCAAACCCAATAAATATTTTTGAAGATAATAGTGGTGCCATTGCCTTAGATAAAAATGGTAAATTCTGCAAAAACTCAAAACATGTAGACATAAGTTACCATTTTGTGCATGATTTTGAAAAGAAAGGTCTTGTTAACATTGTGAAAGTAGCTTCAGATGATGAATTAGCAAACATTTTAATAAAGTATTTAGGTAAAGCTAAGTTTCAGAAATAAAGAACCTTATAGGTGTAGTGAATGTTGTAAATTGATTTAAGATTCACGATAAATCCAAATTTTTATTTAATTAACTGAAATGTTAAAAAAAAACTATACTAAATAGTTCAAGGTTTGTTAAATTTAAATTGTACTTGTGTTCTTTCTTTATATTGTACTTATAATTCTATGAATCTGAAAGATGTCAAAATTAAGGAAGTGTGTTAGTATGCTAATTTTGAATCTTGTATTGGCAACACTGATTCACGACTCCTGGTCTAATGTCTATTTGTCAAGATTGGTGAGTCTAGAAAATTACAAGAAATGTGTTTGTGCGAAATAAATAGTAAATAGTAAAATGCTTTTATTGAATACTTCAATAATAAATACAAATAAGTTGAACGTTCCATTAATATAACACAAATATTTATATGTATCATGGCTTTCGTTATCGATGTTAGAAAATATAGATATTTTACAAGTGTACATAAGGCAAATAAATAAAATTCGACATGAGAATTCTGACCACGGTAAAAAATGTAATGATAGATTTTTTTTGCATAGTAATGAACAAAATCAAAAGTACAGTACCTTGCCATATTATTGAACCCAAAGACAAAATAAGAGATTTTTGAACTTTAAGCGTCAATTTTGATAATATTTTGACTTAGTGTTTGAAAGTTTTTTTTAAATTTATTGTTCTGGCAACTCTGTACTAGATATTTTAATGCTTGCAACAAACTTTAAAAAAAATAATAAATGTCATTATAGTCACTTGATGACAGGAGCGCGGAACATACGTAAACGTAACCTTCAAAGTTTCAAACTGACAGTGGCTATTTTTAATAAATAACGGTGAGTTTTTGTTTTATCTTTAATTTGATAAAAATTGTAAGTTATTACTTTATATTTATTATCAATTTCATGGAATAAAAATAATTATTGTTTGTTTTTTTAAATATTGTAGATAAGGAAGAATTGTGACCTCTTTCTTAAGAAAGTTGGTCAAGTACGTGGTCTTTTAATGGCGACAGAGTTATCCCAGTATGAAATTGCGAAAGCAACAGGCGTTTCGAGAAGTTCTTTCAAGAATATTAAGAAAAAAATGGACACTGAGGTAACTTTATCCCCAAAAAGAAGCCTGCGGTCGACGACGCATTACAACTCCCAGAACTGATAGAAAAATTAGAGATATTTGTGTCAAAAATATAAAATTCCCAATTCGTTTGCTTAATAAGAACATAAAAGATGAGGGAATACTTGTTTCCCAACGAACTGTCCAGCGGCGTTTGGCTGAAAATGGCTTAATCGCACGAAAACCTGCGCGAAAACCGAAATTGACGCCGAGAAAAATACAAGCCAGCAATGCAGTCGGCATTGTACCAACTGTGAAACATCCACCATCTGTTATGGTTTGGTCTGTCATATCAGGAAAAAGTACAGGACGCCTCTATATGGTAGAAAAAACAATGCGACAAGATCAATATAAAAAAGTTTTAGAGACCGGGGTGACAGTCTCGACATAGTTATCTACCGAATTCGCAAGTTATAAACGATAAAATTAAACGCAGTTCATAGCTAGCACTATCGAATCTTTACGTCAAGCGCTAGTCTCTACAGCTGAATTGACGTGAAATATCGCAAAGTTTTATGTCAGTTGCGCCGCGACATTCATATTCATAGTCCGTATACTTATTTCCTTATAAGTGTGAAACTAATTATATGTACTTTTATTTACTTTACTTCATAGTAATGTAATCTTCCTAATAAACTCTAACTACCACTGCTAATTGGTGGTAAATTCTTTTTTTTAATTAAGTAACCAATATTTCATTTTGGATTGGATTTGATCCAAGTTCTCAATAAACTGACAAACTAATTTCATAATGTCACCACAGAATGTAATACATATTACAGTATGTTTTGTATTTAAAATAAATTTCACAAGCTCTACTAAAATCCTAAATTTAAAATCCTGTAAGATTGATTTTTGTGAAAGATGTTTGAGAATCTTGCTTAAGACAATCCACTTTTTAAAATTTGATGATTGTTGGCGTGTAAGCCGCCACATTTAATAATCATAAATATAATAAATAGTTTTTATGTTAATTTAAATATCTATTAGTAAAACCTTAGATCTTTCTAAAATAAATAAAAGTAAAATGTAAAACGCTTCCGCTTATGCGCGGACCAAGGCGCACAAGTTCTTTTGTTAGAAGGTTAGTCTTAACCCGACGATCGGTCAATGCTTGCGTGCGCTGCTTACTATAATATTATATTCGCTTCTGTTATTTGTATGCTTATGCTTTTTGGCTAACTTTCTGTGTAACTGTATAGTGCTTTCTTTTCTCTCTGTGTATATGTGTAGTGTAGTGTTAATGTATGTGTTTGTGCGAGTAAACTAGTAACGGACATCTCATCTTTCATTTAACCACCACACAAACTTGGATTACACCACATTGGTGACCACCGACTGAAGACACGAATCCTTCTTGGTGAAGAACAAAAAGCAGTGAAATCGTTAATAAAGTGCTAACAAAACCGTTAGTTAAACGCAGGTGGTTGTGAAATATTTTTTTAACTGAGAGGTCGTAGTGATAAGGAAGGTGTGTAGTCCAAGTTACAAGCGTTAGCGATTTAAATATTTTTTTTATTTTAATATGAGCGACTGTGAGGAATCTAAGGATGTCGTCTCGCGTGTCAGCGTGCGCATACCAGCATTTTGGCCAGAAGAACCAGCTGTTTGGTTCGCCCAAATAGAGGGCCAATTCGCACTGTCGCACATAACTACTGATGAGACAAAATTTTATTATATCATTTCTCAGCTTGGCCATCAGTATGCTAAAGAGGTGAAAGATATTATTACCAAACCTCCCGAGACCGACAAGTACTTGAAGCTTAAGACAGAACTCATACGAAGACTTTCAGCATCTCAAGAAAAGAAAGTTAAGCAACTTTTGATGCACGAAGAGCTCGGTGACAGGAAACCGTCCCAGTTTCTTCGTCATTTATCTGATCTTGCAGGTCCAGCTGTTCCTAAAGATTTCTTAAAAACTATATGGTCTAGCCGTTTACCTTATAATATTCAAACAGTTATTGCTTCACAGATGGACCTTTCTCTTGAAAAATTAGGTGATTTAGCTGACAAGGTGCACGAGATTGCTCCAACTTCTGCGCAAGTAGCCAGCACTGCTTCGAAGTCTCGAGGTAACCAAAGCGATTTAGAGAAGCAAATCAGCGCACTAACTGCACAGGTGGCACTCTGGCGTGGCGATAACGCTCACACTCTAGAAAATTCGCACGCTCTAATAGCCGCTCAACCAGCAGAGCTCGAATGAAGCAACCTCCTCCTAATCACCCACATTGCTTTTACCATTTCACTTATGGAGAAAAGACAAGGAAATGTAAGCAGCCCTGCACTTATAATGCGGGAAACGCCATGGGCAGTCGGAAGTAGCGGCCAACGACTGTCCAACTTACACAGGCCGTCTATTTATCATCGATCGTTTATCGAAAATGCAGTTCCTAGTGGATACTGGTTCAGACTTGTATGTTTTCCCACGATCTGCTGTACGGACGCCCTGTATAAAATCTAAGTACGATCTCGTTGCAGCGAATAACACCATTATCCATACTTATGAACCGATAACTTAACTTTGGACTTAGGCGTGAATTTCGATGGCAGTTTACTATTGCAGATGTCTCATCTGCAATAGTAAACCAATTAAAGGAGTAGACTTTCTTAGTTTTTACCAATTGCTAGTGGATTGTAGAAATCAACGACTTATTGACAATCTAACATCATTAACTGTAGCAGCTACAACATCAGGCGACACTACTGATATCATATCTGTCAAAACAGTAACCGGGGAATCGAAATTTCATCAGCTTCTTCGTGAGTTTCCAGTTGTTACCAGACCTGCTGGTGTATTTCAAGCCCCTAAGCATAACACAATGCATCACATAAAAACTACACCAGGACCTCCTGTCTCTTGTAAGCTCTCTGCCAAGAAGGAGTTTGAGGATATGCTTGTGTCTGGTACTACCAGGCGTTCAGAGAGCCCTTGGTCTTCAGCTCTGCATCTTGTGAAAAAAAAGAAGATGGTTGGAGACCTTGTGGAGATTATCGTGCCCTGAACTCAAGGACTATTCCTGATAGGTACCCAATTCGTCATATACACGATTTTTCATACCAACTTTCTGGATGCACCATATTTTCTACCATCGACCTGGTGAAGGCTTATAACCAAATCAGAGTCAATCCCGAGGATATTCCTAAGACTGCGATCACAACTTCATTCGGATTGTTTGAATTTCCGTTTATGACATTCAGACTTAGAAACGCAGCTCAGACATTCCAACGATTTATCGATAAAGTACTGCTGGGATTAGACTTTTGTTATGGATACATCGACGATATTTTGGTATTTTCTGCATCTCCAGAAGAGCACGAAGAACATCTTCGTCAGTTATTCAGCCGCTTAGAAAAATTCGGTATTCTTGTCAACACTGCCAAGTGTAAACTAGGTCAGCCGGAAGTTACTTTCCTCGGATACCAAGTCTCTGCTGACGGTACTAAGCCATTGAGTAGTAAGGTCGACGCAATTAGGGAATACCCTGCTCCCAGAACAGTCAAAGAACTTCGGCGATTCCTTGGTATGCTGAATTTTTACCGTCGTTTCATACCAAATGCGGCAAAGATTCAAGCACCCTTAAACACAGCTTTAAGCGGACCTAAATTCAAAGGCTCACATCCAGTTGAGATGACCACTGAAGGGCTAAAAGCTTTTAAAGAATGTAAATCTTCTCTGTTATTAGCCACTCTTCTTGCTCATCCGGACTATGCAGCAGAACTGGCGATTGTGACAGATGCTTCGGATTTAGCTATTGGAGCTGTTTTACAGCAAAATAGGAAAAACTCTTGGGAACCACTTGCTTTTTACTCGCACTAGTTAAATACAGCTCAAAAGTACAGTCCTTACGACAAGGAACTACTTGCTGTATACGAGTCCATCAAATATCTCGACACATGATTGAGGCAAGGATATTTTCAGTCTTAACTGACCACAAGCCTCTCATATTTGCATTTTCGAAGAACAGAGATAAGTGTTCTCCAAGGCAATTTAGATATTTGGACTTTATATCCCAGTTTACTACAGACTTTAAATACCTACCTAGTAAAGAAAATGTCGTAGCCGATGCTCTTTCTCGAGTGGAAGAGATAGTCGAAATCGTTTATCAGAAACTCGCACAACTTCAAGAACAAGATCCTGAAATGCGAACTCTTCTAGAAGGAGCATCTGCTCTCAATCTACAAAAATTAAAAACAGCTTTTTGTGAATTGCCTGTATATTGTGATATTTCTTGTCAACCTCCGAGACCTTATGTTGTTCCATCACTACGTAAGGCTGTGTTTCACGCTTTGCATAAGCTTAACCATCCCGGAACCGCAGCTACAGTGCGACTGTTTACACAGAGATTCGTTTGGCCAGGGATTCGCAACGATTGTAGAGAGTGGACCAGGCAATGTCTAGATTGCCAAAAGAGTAAAGTTTCACGTCATACTACTTCCCCACTTTCCACTTTCCTTACTCCTTCCGCCAGGTTCTCTCACATACACCTGGATATAATAGGGCCATTACCAATATCTTCTGATTACAGATACTGCCTCACCGTCATCGATAGATTTACGCGATGGCCTGAGGCAATCCCACGCAAAGATATTACTGCAGAAACGTGCGCAGCAGCCCTAGTTTCTGGTTGGATTGCCAGATTTGGATGTCCAGCTAGAATCACCACGGATCGAGGACGTCAGTTCGAGAGTCACCTCTTTCAAACTCTAACTTCTATCATCGGTGCTCGTCATTTCCGCAAAACGGCATGGCATCCTATTGCAAACGGTATCCTGGAACGCATGCACCGAACACTCAAGTCTGGGATCATGTGTCATGCTACTTCGAAGTGGACTGAACCACTCCCACTAGTACTACTTGGCATGCGCGCTAGTTGGAAAGAAGATGTCAAATCATCTCCCGCCGAACTCGTGTATGGCGAGCCTCTCTGCTTGCCAGGTCAATTCTTGTCTCCACGAGACAATTTCACAACATCAGACATAACCGAATATGTGACACGTCTTCGTTCTTATATGACCTAACCTAACCTAACCAAACCTACTTCATGGCACACTAAATCGCCATTTTATATACCTCGTGACCTAAATTCTACATCTCACGTATTTCTGCGCCAAGACCATGTTCGCGCTTCTCTAGAACAACCCTATGCTGGCCCTTTTAAGGTCATCGAACGTAAGCCAAAATATTTTAAAATCGAAGTTCGCGGGAAGCATGTTAATGTTTCGATTGACCGCTTGAAAGCAGCGTTTTTGATGAAAAATCAACCGTCTGATCCTGTGGCTCTGGCATCCAAGACCGTTGAAGATAGACAAATCAGTTAACCCAGTCAGCGTCCCGAAGAAATTACAACTAAAAGTGGGCGGAAAGTAAAGAAGACAATTTTTTATCGACCGTAGTCACGGTCTGGCCGGGGGAGTACATGTGGCGTGTAAGCCGCCACATTTAATAATCATAAATATAATAAATAGTTTTTATGTTAATTTAAATAGTTATTAGTAAATTATTAAACCTTAGATCTTTCTAAAATAAATAAAAGTAAAATGTAAAACGCTTCCGCTTATGCGCGGACCAAGGCGCACAAGTTCTTTTGTTAAAAGGTTAGTCTTAACCCGACGATCGGTCAATGCTTGCGTGCGCTGCTTACTATAATAATATTATATTCGCTTCTGTTATTCGTATGCTTATGCTTTTTGGCTAACTTTCTGTGTAACTGTATAGTGCTTTCTTTTCTCTTTGTGTATATGTGTAGTGTAGTGTTAATGTATGTGTTTCTGCGAGTAAACTAGTAACGGACATCTCATCTTTCATTTAACCATCACACAAACTTGGATTACACCACAGATATACATAACTTATTACTAAAAGCCCAAATAAATTTTTGTATGTCGTAGATTTTTTTCAGTAGGATAGTATCTTATTTTACACCCGACGTTAAAAAAAAATCGCTCCAGATGGGAATAATGAGACATTTTGTAGAAGTACCTAAGTATCGCTATTACCATTCAGCGTTCGGTTTAAAGAAATTTATTTCTCAAAAAAAAGAACATACATTTGTTCACTTATTAAGAGAATTTTTTAAACTAAAAGTATATATCTTATTCAATGTAAAAGTTGACATGGTGCCTATCGGTATTATATAAATAGGGTAAAGTACCCAATTACTGACACTTTTAGATGTCTACTTCTTTCTATGTGTTGAAGATATAACTGAATGTATGAGATACAAATTTATTTTTTACTTTTTGGAACCTAATGCTATTTTGGCAGAATATAAAAGTAAGAAATAGAACATTAACGAAGAATAAAGTAAATTACATCTCGTGTTTTGGCACATACTCAATTTTCCTAATATTGTCATACTTTTTCCTAATTACGACACAGGGATATCCAAATATTGACACAATTATTTATAGGTACCTTTTGGCAATCGATTTAGTTAGGTAGGTAATTGTATATAGCAAAAGCCGGTTGTTAAGAACAATCTTTTATTAATAATAATCTTTTCAGTCGGTACAAAACTCAGGTAACTAAACTTCACAGCTTGTGTTTAAAATCAATCATACCTAGTAACTTAT
>NJDC01002502.1:0-15565 GCA_002245475.1 Calephelis virginiensis
TATATGTATATATATTCATTGTATTGTTATTGTACTTTCATTATATTTATTGTCATTATTTTTAATAAAAAAAAGTAAATAACTCATTTGAAAGATACAAAATTTTTATCGTTTTCGGTAATTTTTAATGTTAAGTTTCTCGGACTGTTTCGTTATTAACAACATGTACACCATACATTGCCAAAAATAAGAGAAGAAGAAGAATCAGGTACCGTGTACTGACGCGAGTAGTGTCTCTGGATTAACATAATTTTATAATCTGGATTTTAATCTCGATCGCACAATGGGTTTCTGTGGAAACGCGGGCGCAAAGAAGAAGAAGCCGCAGGCAGCAGTCAGTATATATTATAGTATTAACTTTGTTGTAAAACACTTATACCTTAGCATATAAGCATATAATTTTCTTACATTGGGGATAATAATTTTGTATAATTTGTTTAGGAATATTTATGTTACATATTTGAATAACATTTAGTACCTACTGTTTTAGTGTTACAAATATTTTAAAAATATACAGCATATTTTTGTGAATACCTAATATCTATTAACGAATAAAATAAATGTTAAGTTTTAACAAATAAAAAAACTGAAGTGTTTGCAAATCTGATGAATTGTTTTTTTTGTTTACCTTGATGAAATAGAATTTGGGGATAGTTTTTAGTTTTTTTTTAGTTATTCTCCAATTATATTACCTTATGTTCATGTAAATATCATTACGTTAAATGTCTATTTATGGATTATATAGATTAGTATTATAGATGGCATGGCATAAGGTATAACATCTTCCTGTCATATAATATAACAAAGAATGTAATAAAACTTAGTTCAGAACTAGACGCAATAAACCATCCAATGTGAATCTTCGTAATGTAAACCTTTTTCTAGAAGACACAGGTATGCGAGCAAGTTAGCTGTCTCTCACTCTAGATTCGTAGCTTTAGCCTTTTATATACCTGCTAGCTGTTGCCTGCGGCTTCGCCCGCATTTTCACAGTAACCCGTTGTGCGATCTGGATTAAAAGTAGCCTATGTGTTAATCCAGGTGACAATCTATCTGTATTCCAAATTTCAGACAAATCCGTTCAGCCATTCTAGCGTGAAAGAGTAACGGATATACACACATACTTACAAACTTTCGCATTTATAATATTAGTAGGAAGTAGGATAGGATATAGAATATTCGATACAATGATACACCGTTGTAAACATGATGGGACGCCTTAATTCCGAGCGTCATACAGATATTTTATAACTTCAACTTTGTACTATGCTCTGTATCGATCACAATCGAGTTTAAAACGTAGTGATCGTGTAGTTATCTTACTAGTCTGTGGTAGTGATTATATTCTCTTTGATCGAATTCGTACTTCGATTAGCATTTGACAATTTTTCTATATGATAGATTATAGACTCAAGCAATAGACTTTATAGCAATGAGCGAACAAGTACTCGGTCCCGATTGTAAAAGACAACTCTAGCTATTAGTTTTGGCGCCATCGTAAATGAAGATGGTCGTAATTTTTTCACAATTATTGAATTTCGTGTTTATATTGAGTGAAATAAGTTAATTTTGGTGGCATTTTGTACAATTTTGGTCAGTGAAACTGCACAAATGAAATAATCATGAAGAAATTAGCGTATCGTGTATTTACTCGTTGACGCCAACTCTCATTACATGAGCTTGAGTAACGAGGCCACCGCTTTACCCAAAACCCTGACCCTGACGACTTATGACTGATGACTAATTTCATTAATTAAATTTGATTAAAATTGTCATAAAATTTGATGCAAATTTCTATTTGACTAATGGCAAAATACTAACGTGAAGGCCAAAACCTAAAGAAACAAAAAAAGAAACCTAGCTATAGACTATAACAAAATCAAGACACAATTTTAGCAATCTTCATTTTGTATATAACGTAAAAATAACTACGTTAAAAAACCGACTTCAAAACTAAAAGGTAAAAAATGAGTATTATTTATATACTTCCTATTATTCATATGTTCAATTTACTTATAGGTTTGAAGTCGGTGCCAAGCCTTATACTAATAATTATATTAATACCTACTTATAAACAGGTATTAAATTGGCTTGGAAACGACTTCAAACGTATTAGTAAATTGCACATATAAATAATAAGTAGCAATTAAATATTATTAAAATTTTACTTTTTAGTTTTGAAGCTGGTTTTTTTAACGTGGTTATTTTTATTTAATACTTTTTAGTTTATTACTGATATGATTTAATTTAATAAAAATAGGCATCGGGATAGGTGAAAGTAGATAAAAAAATGTTTATAAAATAAAAACTAATGGGTCTACCTGAATCAAATTTTTATGGAACTAATTCGAAAGTATTCCGCATCAAACAAAAAATAACTAGGTACGTAAATCGATTTAGAAACTTCGACGAAATCTGTGTACATACATAAATAAAAATATACGGGCCGAATTGAGAACCTCCTCATTTTTTTAAACTCAGTTAATTAATTAGTTGGTTAATTTAAACTAATATTTTAAAAGTTTATATAACAAATTATTTTATTGGCCATTTTTGGATGTCCGAGTAATAGGGGTAACAACTGTATTTTTTTCTTAAATGTGTACACAATGATTAGCACCGTTCAATTGAGCTTTGGATTCCGAATTGGGAAAAATTTACGGAATTCCTTTTCAGTTATTTCGCAAAAAAAAATACTTCAGATGTTTGTGGCAGGCCTTACAAACTGCCTGGTAGAGAGTCTACTCTACTCAGCGCACCAGGATTTTTGGGAGGCTGGTCACAACATTTAAGAGAATTCAATCTCTCTGGCTCTCAATAAATTTATCAAAATGAAAGCGGATGTGCTGAAGCACCTACCTACGACTGAGCTTACCTACCTAAGGACCTACGAGGATGGTCTAGTTGAACAGGACCTTTTACAAAAAAAACTGGAAAAACAGCAGCATGCAATTTGCGATCCGAATGGCTTATAACCGCACTAACCGGAAGCAGGCAGTATATTATGTTCGCTTATGGATTGTAAAAAGAAAAGGATAAAGTAATACATACATGGGTTTCCGTCCATATAGTACTTACTTACGATTTACTAAATGTTTTTTTTTAATTTCAACATGCCAGTTTTATTGCAATATTTGAACAGTGTTTTTGCATAATATTTAATATATCTTGCCAATGGACCTTCACGCCTATATCCTAGAATAAACAGACAGAAACGCAATCAGGGCACCCACGATTAAATATGTAGCGATTCAACATATTAACAATTGGTGAATGACTATAACAAAGAATAAATAAATAAATGTCACTGGACAAGTTACACAAATTGAATCTAACCCCAAAGTAAGCAAATTATATGCTTGTGTTTTGGGTGTTAGTCAACGATACTAATACATATAAATACTTAAATAGATACCAGAATAAATTTAATAAACACCCAGACCCGAAAATGCAGACACCTAAATGTTCATCACACAAATGCCTGCCCCCGTCGGGAATCGAAACCGAGCCTCGCGGTTGATTGGTGTAATTCAAGTTGACTAAATATTTTTTAAAATATTTTTTGGTCCGTACAAAACAGCGGTTATTAACGGTTAATACTTAATTCCAATAAATTCCTATCTAAAATAAGATACAGGTACGACAGATAGTTAATCAGGTAACCACTGTTATTTTTCATAAATGATGAAAATATTATTGAAATTACTAACTCTTTATTGTACACTTACAGTACATTACATTACAGTAATTACAAAAAAAAAACTTCAAATTAAATAAAACAAGTTCAATAGCATATCTAAAATTATAGAAGTTTCTTTCAGCCAACCCGTAAAGAAAAGAAAAATTAAATAAGTATACCTTCATAACACGAAATGTCTTAGCTACAAATCTTACTTTAACTATTAATTCTACTTGTAGATAGCTTATTTAAATTGAACGCAAAATGCATTTACGAACGAAACATAATAAAATACTTTTAAATCTACATTTTGGTACTCAACATTTTATTTTATTTATTTATTTTTATTTTGTTTGTTTAAGATAACAATGTCATATTTTACATTTTCATCAAAAGTTATGTAGGTATGTTACAATTTTAAGCTAATAAAAGTTATCTTCTAAATTGTTACTTAAATTGTACGAGTAAAAAACAGAGTAAAACGCTGAACACCGAATGATGTGGTGTAAGCTGAAACATGTTATAGAATAAATTGAGTGTATTGGAAAATATATTATACATGGTTTGCTTAGCAAAATGCTGGACACAAATAATTTTTTTTTGTAATACAATCAAAATAATAAATTTATTATAAAATATGACACACACACATATCTACATTCTATTATCAGCTCGATGTAGGTTCAAGTCTTCTTCTAATAGCACTAACTTATTCCTTTCGCCTAAAAGAGGTAAACTTGGGCAGGCAAATATGTATATTGTTTGTATATTATACTAAATATGTTAAATGTTTTGCTATCAGGAGTGCCGTCTGCTTTTTTCATTTCCTATTACAACAAAAGTAGAATCTGTGTTTACATATTGATTAATTTGTTGTATCTTCCAACTGATTCAAATTAAATTATATTACATTAAATCTTAAGTTTGTAACTTAGACTAACATTCACCATGATCATGTTTTCCAGAATGTAATGAGTACAATAAAGGAATTGTTCTTATTACTACATTAAGATTTTGTTTTCTTGCTCATTTGCTACAGAACAGTTATAATATATATTTCGAAGATAAAAAATTATACGTTGCAAGGAATCTTGGAATACCACGCTCGCCACTGCACGATACAATATGTATGTTCTAAACAAAGTCATATTAGAAGTATCGAAAGTTAATGCTAGCTTTCGTTATTTTTTTAGATTAAGTTTGTTTTGTGTTATGTTTTTTTGTATTATACTTACTGATTTATTTAGTTTAAGATATTATGCATAAGGCTGGCATAGTCGTTTCACGACTAAAGCCTATAAACAAAGATATAAAAAAACAAAGTCCTCTGGCGACGTCTATTGGTTTTAAATTGATAGTGATATTGGATATACTCAAAACTTATTTTACGGATTCTTTTACCAGTTTTCGGCAATAGATAGAAAAAATCTACATAATTTTAAGATGCATATATAGATAAGGTTATGTGGAAATGAGTTAAATTGTGACAATTTTTTGTTCAACTTTTTAAACTCATTTAAATTTTATCATGTGGTTAATGTAAGATTATTTAAACGGGTACAGTATTAACCTTTTTCAAATTGAATGCATAAGTCACTTTTAAGCATATCATGAACAATATGATAGGTACCTAGCACATTGCACAAAATAACGTCACTAAATATTGTAAAATTATCGCAAAATTTAACATTAACCCGCGAAAAATCACACTAAGTCTGGATGTACCATCCCCGCACCTATTCTCTTCTTTTTTCTACTTCTTCAAAGCGAAGAAAAGAAAAGCGACACACGCGTTTTAATATTTGTCTCCGTCGTATTCTTTTCCGAATTGCGCAGATTTTTGCCTAATTTAATTTTTTTCTGATATCATCATTGCCATTTGTAAAGCTTTCTTTTTATTTCATATACTTTGTGAAAGTTTGAACTTTATTTTTTAATTTATGCTTCATCATTCGATCTCTAAGGTAGGCCAGTTAATTAGTGTTTAACAATTTTGGTGTTCGTTAAGGAGTTACACTCCAAGGCGTCTCCACAGTCTTAGTTGTTGCCTTTACCTGATTAAAAAAAAATACCCGTTATGAAAATTTTAATAATTAATGTTTAAATTGATGCCACCGCCGTCCCTATTGTTGCTCCCATGATATCAGTGCTCTCCAAAGTCTTGATTACGAGCTTGTAAATATAATAAATAAACAAACTCTAGTAACACAAAACTTAAAGTCTACAGGCAAACATTTTCTGCTCTTTAATACCAAAAGTAAAACAAAGGTTCATATAAAACAAAACAGAAAAGGGTCTTTATAAATGTAAAATAATATTACCATTTTGGTGATAGAATCAACGCATCCCATGCGAATTCGTTCACAAGTCGCTGGCACCTCCAAAAAGAATTCGGCAGAAGCCCCAACATCTATCCGTGCTGATTTTATTGCTTCTTTAATGGCAAAGAAAACTGATGCAGCCAAGAAAAGTGGAGGTTCACCGACTGCCTAAAAATAAAAAAAATGTTAACCAAATGTCACTAATAAGTCATTCAAGCTAAAAACTCTTCTTATGTACCCTTATCGCCTATGTGGTTTAGCGGTTCAGTTGTTGGACTTGACTGCATGAGGTCCCGGGTTCGAATCTCGGGTCGGGCAACAAAAAGAAAATTGGGTTTTTCCAAATTTTCTAATAAAAAAATGTTGCTCGGGATAGGATATGTGCCCGGTTGGCGATAGGCTTGCCACCTATCACATTGGGACTTAGTATCTTCGGCTAGTCGTGGGTGCCCTGGTTGTGCCTCTGCCTACCTCTTCGGGGATATAGGCGTGAATATATATTTTTTTATGTAGCCTGTCTAGGCCACTCATACACCCATAAATCCATTTATTCATCAGAAAAAATTTAATATCAAATTCCAGCCTCTTGTATGATCGATGGCGATAGGCATGTATCTTTCGACCAATGATCTGTTTCTATTAATCCGAGATAGTTTAATATTAGTATTTGATGTAGGACCACATGACATGCTAATTCACCGACGAGTAGCTCCATTAATCTTATCCAACTACCTGTCTTCCAGGCAGTTTAAAAAAGCGTCAGCACTTGCGACGTAGCATTTTACTTTATTACTCGTACTTGACCACTTCTACGGTCCGTCGCCTGAACTAATTCTTTTCAACTTAAGTTTTCTTTTTGATGTAGGCCAAAAAATGGCATACGAAAATCGTTACACCTAAATTTTGCCAAACTTTTCCTAACAAAACTGTTGGTAAAACTTAATTATTACCTTTGAAGAATAAACCGCACATGGATTTGGGGCTCCTTTTAATAACGACACATTGAATTCTTTAGGAATATCTGAAAACCCTGGTATTTTGTATGTACCTGGGCCTTTCGTAAGAACTTCACCACTTGGCGAAAACAAAATTTCCTCAATTGTATAAAATCCATACCCTTGCATAAAAGCACCTTCGATCTGTCCAATGTCTATAGCTGGATTAATACTTTCCCCGATATCCATCACTATATCTGTCCTTAACACTTGATGATCACCAGTTAAGCAATCAATAACGACTTCTGAGCATGCAGCACCGTACGTATAATATTCAAACAGCTTTCCTGAATTTGTTTTTGGATCATATTCTATTTTGGGCATCGCGTAAAATCCTGTCGCTGACAAACAAACTCTATCCATATATGCTGCGGAAATCCAATCTTCCCATTTACTGTCCGGCGTTCCTTTGTATGGTTCCAACCGTTTATTTATTTTATTACATGCATCTATAACGGCCATGCCATACAAATCAGAGCTTAGACTCGCACCGGTTGCTGTACTGTTTGGGACTTTATCTGTAGCCATTTCACTAATGAAAATTTTGGACACATCAATATCCAAACATTTCGATGCGATTTGGATTATTTTCGTGAATAATCCTTGACCCATTTCAATTCCTCCTATAGATAACAATACAGAACCATCAGTATGTACCAATAGCAGAGCTCCTGCTTGCATTCGAGAGTCGTTTCGTAAAGATATTCCGTATTTTGTGGGCACTATACTTAATCCTTTCTTTATCCATCTATTTGCACTAAAACAAATGTTTTTCGAATATAAATTAGGTAAAATTAGTTAAGTATGACATTTGGTGTAAAATTGTTACGAACACTTATAAACGTTTCTCAGACCAACAAGTACCTAGACACTATTTTAAGGTAAGAAATACGGACTGTTTATTAACACCAAAGATTTTGACAATCTTTGACGATTGACTGCAAGATTAATTACTAACACAGATTAAAGTGCAAGTAACAAGAAAGCCAGCTGAGTATTTATGACTTAGTTTAGTTCCCGCAAATAATTTTAAACGAAATAAAAATGTTAACAACAAGTAAAGGACAAATTTAGACGGCAGATTTTATTCTAGATAGCCAATGTAAACGGGGTGTTATTGATGTTCTTATATTTACTTACACATTAAATTCATCGACTGATTTCTTTCTTTCCCAGTAGTTGGAATTGTCAAGGCACTCATTCCAACATCTGGCTAATGTGCAATAGGTAAGCGTTTGATTATAATGGGTTAGGTCTCCTTCTTGATAAAGGTTTAATTTTACAATATCTTCACAAGGTTTATTCAGTTTTGCACTAATATCTCTAATAATGGATTCTGCTGCCAACATTGACTGTGGTGCTCCAAAACCTCTGAATGCTGTGTTTGATGGTAGATTAGTTTTGCATAAATATCCATTTACTTGTACGTTTGGAATAAAATAACAATTATCCACGTGTGTAAGTGCCATTGATATCATCTTAAATAAAAAGGATATAATTATAATTATATAAAAACAGTTGCCTTATGCTTACTGCCTGGTTATGACCCAGTCGTTCATGTTTTCCTTTGCAAACTAATAAAATATAGACGCTATACATAGCCAAATGTCATTTTTACAAAACTTTGTCTTATAGACATTGTATATTGTACATTGAATTATTTTATTATTTGTATGTATATTGAAATTCTAATTTTATTTGTTTTATTTTTGGTTTTCGTTTATTTGGTACCTACATATTTGATCTCTGTTAGCCTAAAGGTTGACTGGGAGAGAATGCATTTAGCATTAAGTTTGCCTTTTTTATACTCACATTATTTTGTTTGTGTACAATAAAGTTTAAATAAATAAATGACACTAGAATAATTCCACTTCTTGATACAAGTTAATGTTAATGCAACATATCAAGAGTCTTCCACCAACGAATTTCTGGTGGCTGCAATAGCTGGCTTAAATGATGATAACGATATTGATGTTATAACTAGAGAAATGCCGATCATGACTTTGGCCGACTAGCCGACTACCCGATTAATCGGCTATAAAGACGCCGACTAGTCGGCCTAGTCGATCACGAGTTCGGCAAAATTCCGTGATGCTTCACAATGCGTTCGCAAAAAGGTCGATATTTTAATTTGTTTAGGTCACATACAGTTTTTAATTTTTTTTATTTAAAAATCATTACAGCTAGACTAATTGTTCACTTAGTAATTAAAGTTTTCCGTATTAATACTTCATACAGTACGTATATTATAATGTAATGTTTTTTTAATATTGTTTCATAAATGTCGTAGAAACTGTTTCTTTTGAAGTCAGAAATGGTAGGCTGTTTATTGTGATAAAAATAATCCATTTTTATTAGATTACTAAAGGAAAATTAAATTGATTTAAGACTGATTCAATAATAAAAATAATCATTCAAGATCAAATTAAATAATTTATAAAATTAATTGTGCGTCCAACGATTTTCTTACGAACTGTTTCACTATTTTTAAATAAAAAGTATATCCCTAGTTATAACTGCAAATATTTGTGCAAGTATTTAAAAGAATGATGAAATATGTTGATCCGATGGAAAGCTAAATAACGTACAAAATAGTCGAAGCCGCAAGCAATAACTTCCATTATAGAATGTAATGTCCAGTAAAATGTAATGAATTCTTTACATCCCTTCTCCAAAAAATATTACAGTTAACATAACTGAATAAATAGAAAGATGAATAAAACATTTGACACACAAGCACCACCTAGACACCACTGATTGTAATATGACTACAATTATTAATCACAGTAGCCCAGTGCTACTTTCATCTCACTAAGCAAGAAGCACAGTGGTATGTTGAAGTGGCGCTTCGTATACCATAACTTTTAGATATAGATTCCTAAACCTTTTGCTATAGATTGCGTTTGGCAATTTCCGTATCGAGATCCACATCGCTTTTGGTCTAAGTTATTTTAGTAACCATTAGAAGCGCTGTTCAAATTTCTTATACCTACAAATAGTTTACGAAGAGTTTTAATACAAATTTTTGTGGATCGATTTTAATTGTAATGACTGGACTAATGTAAACTTGTGAAGTAGTATCAAATAAGTCCAAACACTACAAGGTAATTCTAAGAATTTAAGAAGCTATTATGACCATTTCGCCTCCCATCATCAAATGAGTTCCATTATTCTGTAACATTTTATTTTTATAAAACTTAAGTATGTGCTAAAAGCCATGTCAGTCGGTTAAGGATATCTGCTTTATAATTGAGTTGCAAAATTCTACCATTCTCAAATTGGCAACTGAAATATAATGTTCTATAAATTCGAATGACGTACCGAACAGGAAACATCCAACGTACAACCAGCATTCGCATAAACATCGAAAACGCTACTTTTGATTTTTCCTTCTTCATCAAATCCTGCCTTGTACTTTATGAGAAAAGGATGTTTAAATCCAGAGATTTGCATATCTTCATCCCTGTCCAAAACTGCTCTTACTGGTTTTTTTAATTTGTAAGCAGCTACGGCAACGGGTAACACTAAACTTATCATTCTGGATCCCTTACCACCAAAAGATCCACCAACTCTTTTTACTTTCACAACAATTTTATGATTTGGTATGCCCAACACGTAAGAAACCTTTTTCTGAAATTATAAATTTTATTACACAAAAACAAATCTGCATCAAAACTTATAAACACTTAATATCCTGTTTTGTAAATACTAGTAATAACGATATGCTCTCGAGGATCCTATTTTGTAAATACTAGTAGTAATGATATGCTCTCGATTTATGATTAAATGCTTGTAACACATACAAAATATTACATACCTACATACATACATTTATGCCAAGTCCCTTATGGGGTAGGCAGCAAATATCGAGTACCAAACCTCACGATCCTGACAAAACTGTCTGGCTTCCTTCACATTCATTACCCTTTTCATACAAACACGCCGGTTTCGACGACTCTTGACACCACCCTCGGATAATATCTGAGCGATATACGGGGCTACATAGTATCTTTTCATTGATGATCACTGGGTAAAGTGTACATCAAATAGTTGTCAAATGACGTGTTTTGTATTTGCTATTTCCATCGTATTTCTGTTGGTCATAAGAATCAGCCCCCTGATCGTGGAATATTATCGTTAGTCTCCCAGGGTACCTACATCCATACACATTCGTACTGTATATATGCTTTCTCAATCTTTCATCTGTCATTCTTTCTCATTTTAACACTAACACTTTCTTTCAATCTCACTCTTTCTCGGATCTCACAGTTACGAATGCGATCAGCGACCGTTACACCACAAATTTTCCGTAACGCTCTCATTTCGAAGGCATTTATCCTACTTTCTTGCTTTTTCTAATATACCCAACTCTCGCTTCCATATAATAACGTTAGGATAAGCACAGAATAATGCAAAACGAGTCTAGCTTTTTGATTAAAAACCTCGCTAGGAAATAGTTTACCCAGCGCTCCAATGACACTATTCCCTATACACACTCTCCTGTCTACATCCGCGGTGCACCTTTCATCCATGCTACAAGCACAACCAAGACATACAATTTCATTCACTTGTTCCAATACTAAATCATTAACTAAATCTCTTACATACGTTATGGCTTCGCCTTCCATAACTATTTGCAGTTCATATGGTGTAGAGCCCAAAAGTATAGCTTCATCTTCATGACCGCCTCGTTGGTCGAGTGGCTAGCGTATACGCCTAAATACATCGACCAACCGCGAGGCTCGGGTTCGATTCCCGACGGAGGCAGACATTTGTGTGATGAACACATAGATGTTTTGTTTAACATTAATTGGGTGTTTATTAAATTTATTCTGGTATCTATTTAAGTATTTCTTTGTATTAGTATCGTTGACTAATACCCATAACACAAGCATATAATTTGCTTACTTTGGGGTTAGATTCAATTTGTGTGAGTTGTCCAGGGATATTTATTATTATTTATTATCTGCAGAAAGCAGGCAGTTCACCACTTGGTCAACCATAGCATTCCCACATTCAAAGACCTTTGAAGACATTTGTCCAAATATAAAATAAACAAGCGTGCAGACAACACACAACCCTGCTTGACGCCAAAGTTAATATCAAACCAAGGCGATAGATTGCCGCGCACCCACACAAATGCTTTATAATAAATACATAGACTGCACAACAAACAGCAGATACATCGGAGGAGTCAATATTTAAACACGTCAAGTGTATTTGCAACTTCGAGGATATTAAAGTGGACAAAATTGTCCCTAAACAAAAAGAGACTACTCATATTTTATAGTAGGAGTGCCAGAGTCTTTATTTGATATAGTGTATAATGCATTTGCATTTATAATTATTTAATTGGCCCATAAATGCTCAATTTAATGGGTGTGGTTTCGCAACTCCCAGAAACCCGCAAAATCATCAGTAGGCCAATAAGTCTATTCAGTTATTTTACCAGAATGTTCGCGGTCTACGTACGAAGACAGAATTCTTTTACCCAAACCTTTTTCTAGTCCTTACAGTCACACACAGAGTCAGGTCTCAACAGCTCGGTAACCGATGGAGTACATCAACCACCAGGATATATGATTTTGCGGTGTGATCGGGCAGACGTCCGGAAGCAAGAAGGAGTTTTCTTAGCGGCGTCTTTGCAAGTAGAAATTAATTAAGTGCTAATTGACGATGTACACGCGGCTTTATTTGAAATAATTTGTGCGACGGTCTGCCGTAAAACTAAACTGTTGTTTTTGTGTTGCTTGGACCTAAGTATGATTTTAATGAAAGTATGCATTTATTTCAAAATTTTGAAAAATGTATGTTTCCAATTTAAGAATGTATTAGTGGTGGGGTATTTTAATATGCCTTAGGCGACAGTAGAAGTACAGAACTATTTGGAATATGTTATTGCGTTCTTGGATTTCGGCAGGACGTCAACAATATGTGGAATATGCTAAATATAAATCCAGACTATATTTTACATATTCTGGAATAATCCAGGAAAGTAACTTAGGGCCGTAGTATTAATAATCTTCCCGCGGCCATTCGAGATTCAAGGTGCCTGCTGTTTGTGGAAGACCTTAAGGTTTGTCTGCCAATAGCAGACATTACGGACGCGAAACGGCTGCAGTAGGACATCTATCGGATCACACAGTGGAGTCAGACCAACAAGCTATATCTTAATATAGCTAAGTGCGGTGTGATGAGCTACAGTCGAACTAGAACTCAACTGTATTATAACTATGATATGTAGGATGTGGTAAATTCTCGCGTTAATTGTGTTCGAGACTTCGGCGTGTAAATGGTACCCGAGTTGACGTTTGAGTTTAGAAATTTAGATTTCGTTTTGACAAATTGAAAAATATTTTAACAATATATTAGTAGTTATTAAAATGCTCTTTAATGCACTGGTCCGCAGTCGTCTTGAAACTACCGCAAATATTTGGAATCCACATGAGACTAAATCATTTCCAAAAATATTCAAAATATATTTACTCGTTTTTCACATTGTAAAAATTATGGAGTGTACCCCAGATATCCACTAATGCATCCCAGTTTATTCGTCCTCGGAATGGTCCGGTACAACCGTCTGAGTATCAGGCATTATGTGTCGTTGGCGTGCTACGTGTTCTACGTGTTGCGCGGGCTGCTGCTGCTGCAGCTGCACTATCCAGAAATACTGTCGGAGCTGCGGCTGTGCGTGCCCACCGTGGGCGCACGCCGTCGCCCCTGAATTTACTGAAGTTAGCTGCGTTGTAGTACGCTATTTGTCTTATAAATTAAATTCTAGTAGAAATAGATATTTTTAATTGTAACTTAGCTAAATTCACAGAACTCGCATAAACCTACATGGAAAGGCAAGGTGTTAATTATTAAATTGTAATTATATTTATATCTCACAATGTCGTTTTGGGGAAACCTGTAAAGTGAATTTTTTCTCAATAAATAAATAAGTAAATTTTTTTTGTACATTCTTTTTTCATCTTCGGCTATTGTTAAGTCCGTGAAGTTTCAATTTAATGTTTCATTTAAAACAGGGTCGGAAAAACATTTTAAGATTCCTTTACATACATACGAACAAAATTAATAAAATCTTCTTAAAATGTAGTTTCTTACCGCCATGTCTGCTGGACTTCGAGTTGTGCAAATTATTTCTAATTCGTCCTCCTTGCGTGTAGCTATCGCTGAGATTGTCTCTAAATAAAAATGTTCTTGCGCTCCATTTCTTATATGCCCCTCTACTACATACGATGATTGTGATAAAGCTTCTTCTGGATTTCCTTTTTTTAAATGTTGTGGGTATCCTGGATAAAAGGATTCATAAGCTATTGCATCTTCAATAGTAACTATAACAGGTCGCAGTTTTTCATATGTTATGGTAATTAAATGCTTAGCTTGTCTTGCAACTTTTTCTGATTTAGCTACCACAGCTCCAACAATACAGGCACGGCTTGTTACAATATCTCTTGCAAAAACCTCTTCATCTTCATCTTCAAAAACTCGCCCAACCTTGTTTCGTTTCTGACATAAATCCGCAGCAGAAAAAAATGCAACAACATCTGGTAGAGCTAAGGCTTCAGTTGGATCAATCGATATTATTTTTGCATGACTTTCTGTACTAACAACTAAACACAAAAACAACTCTCCTTCCATTACTGTTAAGTCATCACAGTAAATTGCTTCACCAGTAGCTTGTTTTAAAGCGGACGCATGCACGATAGGCTTACCAACGCTATCAAATGCACTTTTGTTTTGTTTAATTTCAAAACACTGTACGCTCAGAGGGTGTGCTACTGGTATTTTGTAAGCACCAGATAGCTCTTTTATGCTAACATGGGTTCCATTGGGGCTTAGTTTGTTTAAAACATATAAATAAAATCTAAAAAATAAACTGAGACTCAGGGATTTTCGATACAAAGCCATCCCGCCAGGGGATGCATCATCTAATTCTAATTCATTCGTTAGATGTTCAAAAGCTGTTTTAAGTAATTCATCATTCCAATGCAAACTTTTTAATGCATTAGACGTCTGCACAGTACAAATAGTCATCGGCGCTAACCCTCCGTAGCATATCTTTAGTTCAGCCACTTTAGTGCTATTTTTGATTAGTTTTAAATTAAAAGCGGCTGTTACTATTGTGATATCATCGTCTCTTCTTTGTGATTGTTTATAGGCTTTAAAAAATTGCATTTCTTCTGTAAAAGGAATTTCAACTGAAAGGACAACCTCGTCATCTGCAATCGCTACTTTCCTGTAGTTTGTAAAAAAATTATTGTCTATCACAATTTTCTTTAAATCTGTTTTAACGCTAGATACATTTATGATAGCAGAACATGCCATAAGTATTGGGTTTAAATCGGAAACAGGACTGGCTGTTACAATATTGCCTACGAGTGATGCAACATTTCGAACTTGGTGCCCAGCAAACCGATGAAGCATACTTTTTATAGCTTCTAATATTTGCATTTTTTTACCTTCTTCTGTTATCATGTCCTGTAAAAAAATATTCAAGTCTGATAATGATACAGCAGCTCCTACATCAATGCCAAAATCAGTTTTTCTAATAATATTCAACTCAC
>NJDC01002502.1:16689-31779 GCA_002245475.1 Calephelis virginiensis
CTAATGTGGAAAAAAGTCGACTAGAAAGTTAATCATTCAGGAGAAATTGTAAATGAAAAAATCGTAAATGAAGAAGCAATTCATAATGGAAATATTGGAGACGAAAACGGCTATGGTCTTGAAGATTTTAAAAATCTGCTAGAATCGGAAATTTTTGATGAATTTTATAACGAAGGAATAACATCAAAGAGACAAAAACTAATATAGTAAAAATGTGACAATTAATAAATAACATAATCAACAAAAAGCATTCAAATTCGAGAGTACGAGTCACAGGTATATTTATATATTACTAGCTGTTACACGCGACTATCGTTATGTTATCACGAAATTATAAAAAAAACCCCATAAATTTTAACTTATTTTGTTATTCTGATAGCAAAGCTACATTACTGCAAAGTTTCATGAAAACCGGTTCAGCAGTTTTTGCGTTAAAGAGTAACATACATACACACATCCTTACAAACTTTCGCATTTATAATATTTTTATGAATATAATGAGATTTTCTATGCCAACTATGTAATTAAAAGTTAATAAACCAGCTTTTTTTACTGTCAAAAAATTTCAGGAGTCACTATTTTTTTAATAAAATTCCCTTCAAATCCTATCTTTGATATTGTGAACAACTATTTTCGCATGTTCTTCTTTTTTGCCATTTCAAAGTTTCATGGATTTGTAATTTTTTTGTTTATTAGTGTAACATGAAATCTTACGCTATATGAGTAATGACTGTGTTAATTTGAATAAATAACTTTAAATTTTAATATATGAGTATGTGGTAAATATACAAATACCAGCTGTTGTGTTCGGCCTAGCCCGCGTTTTCACCGTAACCTGTTGTGCGATCTGGATTAAAAGTAGCCTATATGTTAATCCAGGTCACAATCTATCTGTGTTCCAAATTTCAGACAAATCCGTTTAGCCATTTGAGCGTGAATTATTTTCAATTAATATGGTCTTAAATTGAACAAATACACGAGAGAAAAATATAATCTCAGATCTGTTAAGAAGTTACCAAGTTTAGATTCTGTTTTTAAAGAAATGCCATGTATGTTAAACGCTTAAGCACTTTCCAATTAACTAATCGAGTAAAGGATACTTGATTTCATTATTTTCTATACATTGGGACAGCATAACGGTGCAGGCGCCGCATCCACCTTCTCCACACCCATATTTGGTGCCAGTCAAATGGAGCTTCTTACGTAGATACCAGAGAAGTGTCGATTCAGGGTCAGGGTTTTCTTCAATAACCTGTAATTTCATTTAACTACTTCTTCTAAATTGTCTACGGATTTATACGGTACACAGAATATACAACATATTCAAAGCTAGGTTTTAGTAAGGAATAGATATATTTATAGTAGTCTCTCAAAAGGTCTGACAATAGTGCGGAAATCGCAAGCACTTCATATTTGAGCATCAGCGACAGGTGAAATTTTCTAAGTAAAGTAAAACCTAGATTAAAATTAAATTACTCAGTTTCAGATTTAGTAATGACAAGTAAAGAAGAGATTACAAGTTTCACTAAACAAACAACTCTTGTCTATTGCAGTGGGTTGCTTTTATTTTGGTGATAGATGCCAGCCTATTCGGGGTTGAAGAATGTTTCATTGAATTTTACGGAAATGGACAGATTACTTATTTTTAAAATTGAAAAGCTTGGGAATAGATAGATTGAATTAACTTTTCAACTTATCGCAAATAGCGAGTGAAAGCGTTCGTTTCTTAAAGCGTATTTAGAATGATTTTTGCGAGTGACTGTAAAAAAACTTATCAAAAATTGAAAGTTTTTATAATTAAAAACAAGACAAAATGGTATTTTTTTATTATTACTGTGTCTGATACTACATCATATTAGGTTTCTATTACTAAATCTGATCCCACCTGATCCCACCACCAGTATAAGACGTTTGGCTTTGCGATATGGCGTATCCCAAGCATCAGTTTGGAGCATTTTGAAAAAAGAAGGATTGCTTCCATGCCAATATCAACACACTAGCATGAAGAAACAGATGAGCCTCCAAGAAGCGTCATGATGGCTTGGATTCTAAGAAAAGTTTGATAGTTTACGAGACAAGTAATTGCAAATTCTCGAAATTAACATGAATGGTGGCTAAAAGGACAAAATCCGAAGCTAAAAGTCATCCACTTTTCAAGTAAGGCTTTCAGTCAATGTTTGGACAGCTCTAATTGATGACATTTTAGTTGGCCCGATTATACTAACAAGAGTTTTAAAAGCAACAGTTTTTTAGAACTGTTAAAAGAAGAATTGCCTCTACTATTGGAAGACTTGCCATTGGCTATGCGCCGTGTGATGTGCTTACGATTGGATATCTCAGTGCCGTCAGGGATTTTTTAAATGCAAACTATTCCAACCGCTACAAGGACCTGTAGGATGACCTGAACATTCCCCCGACATGACACCTTTAGAATATTTTTATGGGGGACAATGAAATAACGCATATACAGCACCCCAATTAACAGCGAAGCTGATCTAGTGAATAGAATAATTAATTGGGCAGCGGAACTCAAAAATAGTTCAGAAATTCTCAAAAGATTAACACAACACATATTAATTCGCCTATCATTATGCGCAGCAACAAAGAGAAAGGCATTTCGAACATTTGTTAAATTTAATAAAATTTGTGATGTTTATTGAAAACACTTTTTATAATTTATCTTTTCAAAAACTTAAAACAGAACCTTTGTTTAATCTATCGTAGCAAACGTAAATTTAAGTGTAAGGAAATTAATAATAAAGAAGACTAAAAATCAATGCCACTTTTCGTTGTAATTTTATGACTCGAGAACGGGCTCACCTATCCAAACCAATTGTTTAGAATTTGTTCGCACTATTTAGTAAATGGTTTATGTGAAATATGCATAAAATCGGTGGAGCGGTTCTTCATTTATCACATTTTTTATAACAAATTAATTCAATTAATGGCGAATCGTTTTGTTAATGCCTAATGGGTATTTTTCTGTCAAATTGAAACTTTTCTCAGATGGGGGTTACGCTGTCATGTTGAACCTTTTTCAGTTGTTTTTTTTTTGTTGTGTTATTCATGCGGACATATACGTAGCGAAGCATGTACCGACAGTACGTACTGAACGACAAAATATAATTTTAAACATTTTACAATCTTGAAATTTTTTTTTTTTAAAGAACCCCCGAAAATCCTGCTTGTAATTTAGCTAAAAAAACATTTCGTTCACGTCAGCTTCCGAACATAAAAAAACAATAATATATAAATCGGTCCATCAAAACGTTACGATGCCACAGACAGATACAAACGTACACGCACACGTCAAATTTATACCAATTCTCGTTTTCCGTCGGGGTTTAAAAATCATCAATTGGATAACGTCTTTCGTCTTTTGCAACTTTAGATTTTTTAAGTAGGTAGGTAGTAGAATATTTACAAACTTTTTATTACAATAATTATTATCTAGAACTTGGATGGGTTTGCCAAACTTATGCCAGTTGCTTGAAAAAAAAGTTGTTTGAAGTCTAAATTAATCTAGCTATTTAAGAAACGTTATCGTTTCAAAACGAGACGCGTCGTTCAAGTGAAATGACGCGATCTGGCCGAGACGAAAGTGCACATTCTAGCCCCGCAAAATGCTGGCTGGCTTCGGTGGTCACCGCTGATGTGACGCGTCGACCGCTGGACGTCAGAGTTCGAATGGCTGCGAGGTTATCGCATCAAGCCTCAATTTCTCTATTTACTATTCTATTTTCTATTTTTTTTTTGCATTAATTACAGCTTCAGGAGAAGTTTGTATAAAATAACCAGTAAAATTGCGGGGTAAATGGGAAAAAGACAATGTATTAATTTAACCCATAAAACTATTAGTAGTTGTTCTTACTAAAATTCTAGAAGCGTGAATTCCCTGCATCAAAGATTTTTATATAGCACCAAAACATATTTTTAGTCCCTATTTTTAGAATTTTAGTCTGTTTGTATCCCAACCCCAATTTACGCCGAATGTACCTATTTACTTGATTATAACGAAACTTGGTAGATACTCTATATTCCGAGGAAGGTTATATCCCATTTGTTAATAATAATCCTCTGGGAGTGAAGTAAAACTAAATTATAGGGTCCGAGGGACACAGAACAACACACGGGAATGTCCATACTTTTTATAATAATATTATAAGTGCGAAAAGGATCTCATCTTACTTCAGCTGATCTAAGTTTACGATTTTGATTCAATATCGATGAGGGCGAGAATAAATAATTAGGTTATATATTTCCCAAACTTTAGTATGTATAAAACATATAACTATCATAGATACTTGCAAACGAATTATAAAATGCAAAAGTGTGATACACTCTAACGTTTAAACTGCTTGTTTAGACATTAGAGCGTATCAGACGCACCGATTTTTATGAGATTTGATATTCTAATAGTAAAAGAAATAGTTTAAATATAAACTTTTTTTTTCAAAATCAACGAGCATACGACTAAAAATCAGAACTGCTCTACGTTAACAAAATTGAAGAAAACAGTATTTACGTAAAAACGTTTAACATTAGTGTAGTCAAAGCTCTATTAATATTTAGAATTTTACCAAGCCCCTACGAAAACTCACTTATTAAACAGGATAAAATTAACCTACAACTTTCCTCGGATCAAAGCATCTGCCTGATAACTTTCGTTACCATCGGTCTAGTAAATTCAGCCTGAGTCCCGGTCGGCATAAAGACAAAATTTCTAAAAATATGTTCTGATTCTTAATATTTTTTTTACTTGCACCTAAAATAATAGTGTAAAATTAATCCCCATTTAGCGTAGTCACAGCATGACGCCTGAATGGTTGGGACAATTTTGCTAATTATTTCTTTGTTGAAATAACAACAATATTTGTTAATTTTTTTTTGTTGTAATTTCATATGAAGAGAAAAACCAGGATAATAGGAAAACAATTCTTTTAGTAATTTCAATAAAAACGAAGTTCGCCGAGTCAAAAAGTGATGACAGACAGCTTTTACACAAGCGAAAGCCAAACACAAAACTGTCATTGTGACAATTTATAAAAGATATAATAAATTATTCTAAGACTAGAGGTCAAACAAATATAAACTTGCCTTTTTTCCATTAACAAAAAACACCAACTTCGTTTCTCTGCGGTCAGGGAGTAAGTTTTCTAATTTGTCCATCACAATACAGTAAAATTTTTATAGAATATTAATATAGTTTATCGAAAGACTAGTATCGCCAGCGTCGTCTGCATTAATATTGTAACTGGTTTAAATGGAACTGGCAAAATGACAGTGCGTAAACCATACGTAAACAGATATGTAATAAGATAGAGAAAAATTAGGGGAAACTCCTCATGATTACAACACCAAAGATCTCACTGATGCGTCGTAATCCCATGATCCTAGATCACATGCTCCACTTAACTGGCTTCCCTGCTAACTAGCATGGAGCTCAACAATGGCAAGCACTAAGATATGACGGCAAAATGGGTAAGACTGTGATACCAATTTGGACGAGCTCCTGCACACTCTTCCACCTAGTTATTATCCAGTAACTAATAGCGGACCGTGAAAACGTCACATTCCGACGCTGACTAAAATTTCACGATCCTGACTAAACTTAAATTTTTACTTATCTAGAACCCAAAATTACAGCATCATCTGCATAAAACAGGTAGTTCGTCACTTGAATTCCCATACGTATTCAGTAATGTTAACCTTGGAGACTATTGGACAAATATCCAAATACAAAATAAGAAAGCGTTCTCACAAACACGCAACCCTGCTTGACGCCAATGTTATGTTAACATCAATAATTCTAAGTGCCGTCTACCCACACACATACTTTGGAGCCGCTCACACAATCCGCTAAATGTCCCAAAGTACGTACAACACTATCAAACGCTTTCTCGAGATCAACAAAGCCACAAAAAACCATATGGATCATAGCCACGTGCTTCTTTACGATGATGAGGAGCGAAAACGCCTGATTCAGACATCATTTTCCAGACCCCACAATATTCTATTGGACATCCCTTGTATCCCCTTGTTAACTATGAATTTATTATTACGCTCAACTGCAGGCGTGGGAGACCACGTTGGAGCGGTGGAAGGAGGACCTTGCCCCACCTGTCCCTGGGCAGGTGACGGTGGAGGCAATCCGACCGGTCCTCCGAGGGTGGTTGCATCGGCGGTTCGGGTCGCTGACGTTTCGACTTGTGCAGGTGTTTTCCGGGCACGGATGCTTCGGGAAGTATCTGCACAAGATCACGAGACGGGAGGCGACCCCTGCCTGCCACGAGTGCGGGGCGCCAGAAGATACGGCGTCCCACACGCTGAGAGAGTGCGTCGCCTTCGAGCAACAGTGGCGTACTCTCTCAGCGATCGTAGGAGAGGACCTCTCGCTGCCGAGCGTAGTCAACGCCATGCTCGGTAGTGACAGGTCCTGGCAGGCGGTTGTCTCCTTTTGCAAAAACGTCATGACGCAAAAAGAGACCGCGGAGCGGGCCCGGGAGGACGATCCCAACTCAGGCCCGCTCCGTAGCAGGCGGACCGGGGGCGCGAGAAGGCGGTTCATCCGCCTTCAAAGTGCTTTCGATGCGGGGAAGTTGGGGGACTTCCTCTGGCCAACACGGCTTCGCACGCCTGGGGGGCGACTCCAGTGGCCAGAGTTGCTCCTCTTTTAGCGCGGGAGGAGGCCCGGTAAGACCGGGCCGTAGCCGTGGAGCGAGATGGTGAATGCCAACGCGACCCCATCTCGCTTATAGCCGGGCGGCAGGAAGGTCATAGTGTGGCTTTTAGTCGGTTCGAGTCAAACATAACCAGCCGTTCTCCCGCGAGAGCGATGGGCATCCGGGGGATGTTCCACACTATAAAAAAAAATATATTACGCTCAACTGATCAAACTGTTTAGAAACAAGGAAATGTTCCGTTTCACGCTTTGAAGCTTAGACACTCTAGCACATTCATGGGTATTTAGTAAAAAGCACAAGTCTGATATTTTTTATAAACTCTTATCTTTATCATGAGACTGATTTAATGCTTTTATTTTATATAGTTATCAACATCCAGATTTGTTAAATACGTAGGGATATCCCATAACAGAAAAGAATGAACAAAATTGAACTAGGTATCTTTAATTTTCGCAGTGGACGATTTCTCACAAAACTAATACTTATAGTACACAAAACAGGACATATTATTAATTTAGTAGTTAATTATATGATTACGATATATGAGTGCGAACAAGTGATAAACAAAACGATATGACGTATAACGGTGAAAAAATTATTCACTTCAAATAAAATTCTTTTGCTGCAATTTAGCCGTAGTTATTATTGTTATCATTTTTTATCCTTGTTTCTTATTTTCTTCATTTATACATTTAATATCAATAAAAAACATATTAAAAATATAAACATAACAAATAGATATCATAAAACGCTAGACCTCCTGGAAGACAAAGAGCCGTAGTATACTGCCGTAGACATGAAACCAGATTCCAGCTTAGAACTGAATCAACTTTGTACAGTTCCAACACTGGTTGCAACCACGTATACGGCACCGAATCGTAAGCCTTTTTATAGTAAATCCAGGCTGTGAAAAGACCCTTTCGACTTTTGCGAAACTGTTGGTTAATAGTAATTTCATTGAGGAGTAGCTCCTTAGTACCACGAGACCCAATCATACATTCATTTTGAGCAGGATCTAAAATACTCTTTGCAAATAAGTGCTTATTTAATTTTGAGGTTAAAATGGATGTTATTGTAGATAGGCACGTAAAGAGTCTAAAGTTTTAAAGGTGATTCCTGTTGTCATAAAAAATGGGAGAGATCTAAATTCGATGGCTTTACCTTACCCGTAGTTACCTAGCGATTATTTTTAGTGGATGTCATAAATCATTTCATTTAAGCATTAAAAATTAAAAAATAGTAATTATAAGACAGACAAATTTCAAAATGTCTAATCTGATAGCCTAAAACCGGCAAATTTTATAAAAAACGATTAGATACGAATATCTCAAATATTGTTAGATTTAGGATACGGTATTTCTTAGTCAAATCAGTCAGAAATGATAAATGCTACACGCCCTTAACGGATCTAGGTCGACTTACCCTGTAACCCTTTATAAGTAACGTTTTATCTGAATTCCGCTGCAATATGCTGTAGATAGGAAAAGCATATCGGAATAAAACATTCCATGCCATCGCTCGCCGCCGCATCCTGGTTACCTTCTTAACAATATCGACAAGATAAAAACGAATGTTTACATCAAAAGAAAAATTACGTGGTGTTTATATTATTGAAATTAATACATTTTCCTCAAAATAGTGAGAACTGCTACAGTTTTATTAATATATACATTTTTAAGAAAAAGATCATAAGCATTATTGCATACATTATAGTAAAATAGTATTTATTACATTTTTGTAAAATAATATCGTTTACATATTATTGTAATTCATAATGGATACATATTTTTGCATGTGACCGTGATTATAAATATCTGAAAACAATCTATGTAGATATTTTTAACGTAAATGTATACATTATTGTAAGAAACTTGTATGGTTATATAGTATGAAAAAATTGTTAAGTGGTTATTTGTTTTTGAAATTTTAAGTGTGAAAATTTATTTGAAAATCTGCTCGTGTATACTTTTCATTGCACGTGACTGTACCTACAAGTCATTTTAAGCTGGTGCTCGGATTTAGTTTTAAATTTCAATTAAGTATAATAATATTAAGGATACGAAAGTTTCTCTGTCTATTACGAATGATAACTAAAATCAGGTTAGGCTTATACTACGACAGTCTCAACCGAAGTCGGGCGTACATCTAGTTGATTAATAATATACATTTGTTTTATTAAAAGTATTAAAGTCAAATCGCATCTACAGTCTAGCAGTCCGGTGCAGGACTTGACTTCTTGGGGTCCCGGGTTCAATCCCTGGACAACGAAAAGCAGATACGATTTTTCAATTTTCTGGTAAAAACAATGTTGTCTGGGATTGGAAATGTACCCGGTCGGCGGGGACTTCGTGTATTCAGCTACTCGTGGGTGCCCTTGTTGTACGTTGTACCTTTGCTTCTTCAAGGAAATGTTTGTGAAAATAGTTTACTGTATTTTTGTTAAGTTCATTGACCTACAATTAGTGAACATTGCATGATACATGATAATTTATTTTAATGAAGCAATTGTTACCATGATAATATTACTTCATCATATTATTTTTGGAACAACGTTACCTGTGTAATGCCTGTAGAGTTACCAAACATACAGAATTATCACGACATGTCCGGAAATTAGGTCTCTGTTCGGAATGGGTAGGGAATTTTAAACCGTCCCGGATTTCTGAGCCAAATAAAACATCTTAATTGTTTGTGAATGACTTTCATTAATTATTTAGCTATATAAATACTTGCGGCCCAGTACGTACTTCGCTACGCATGAATAACATAACACAACAAAAGAAAAAAACAACTGAAAAAAGTTTCAATATGACAGTACAATCCCTATCTGAAAAAAGTTTCAATTTGGCAGAAAAATACCCATAAACAAAACGATCCGCCATTTATTGAATTCATTTGTTACAAAAAATGTGATCAATTAAGAAGCGCTGGATCAATTTTATGCAAACTTCACATAAACCATCTGCTAAATAGTCGAAATAAAGCCTAAACTTTTGATTTGGATAGGTGAGCCCGTTCTTGAGTTATAAAATTACAACGAAAAGTGGCATTGGCATTTATATATATATAGACTTGCGGCCCGTCCCGACTTCGCAAAGTTATGAAATATACACATAAACCTTCCCCTTCAATCACTTTATCTATTAAAAAAACCGCATCAAAATCCGTTACGTAGTTTTAAAGATTTAAGCATACAAAGGGACATAGGGAAAAAGGAAGCGACTTTGTTTTATACTATGTAGTGATAACTTTTTAAACTAACACATTGATTTTTGTAACAAAATTATTTCTTAACTTTAATGTTCGCAGAATTATTCAACTCTTGCTTTTGTAACTGTTTCGTAGAATATTTCCCTATTCGTATTTTTTAATTAAAAAAAGTGTCCGGAATTTTTATCAATTGTCAGGAATTTTCTTCGGATTCTTAATATTTTCTTCTAGTAACCCTAAATACATGGATTTGTCTAGTAATTTGCGGCACTTTATTTCAACAACAATGCCGCTTACCATCTAAGGGCTGTTTAATTATGATTTTATTAAGTAAACTTTGTCATTTAAAGGCAGAATCACTAAGACATGGACATGAGATATATCATTATCCAAGCATTAATTACAAGGGTGTATAGAGGGGGGCAGACAGAGAAAATTCTAGACTATATTGTTTTAATCAAGGTTTTTATATTAGTATCTCACATAGTAATTAGTAGGGTGAAATAATATTTTATTAAAAAATGGGCTTATGTAAAATAAGACTTTATTTTGCTAATTCCACGTAAGCAGTGTAATTGTTGTGGCAAATAATCCTCTAAATAACACAGAATGTGACAAGCCTAAACAACGTTTCCACCGCCCACCTCCGCGATGAGAACACGAATAAACGAAGAGCTCGGGTAACAATATAAATTGTCACGTTCTCGCCCTTCGCTTCGCTTTAGGTAGGGTTGTCACATGTCATTTGGAGGATTATTTGTCACAATAGTTACACTGCTTACGCGGAATTAGCAAAGTGCAGGCTTATTTTACAGCTATTATAATGGATTTCCGCAAAGTAACGCCTGATTCAACAAAATATCACAAAATGTGCTATCTAAAATTAGGTTAACTTGACAAAAACTATGCACAGTTGCAAAATCTTTTTTAAAATTTCTCTAAAATTATTATCTTCTTTTATCGCCTTTGTGGTCTAGCGGTCTAGGTGTTGGACTTGACTTCATGAGGTAGTTCGATTCCCGGGTCGGACAACAAAAACAAAATGTGTTTTTTCCAATTTTCTAATAAAAAATATAAAAAAAGTTGATCAGGATTGGATGTGTGCACGGTTGGCAACAGGATTGCCACCTACCACATTGTGGGAATAATGTCTTCGGCTAGTCTTACCGGTACCGCTTGGTTGTGCCGCTGCCTACCTCTTCAGAGATATGGTCTTTTCAGTATCTTTTTTGAGTGAAATTCTAAAACTTGCAACTTTCATGCCCTTTCTCTACTCAATAAATTATTTTTAGGAAGACGCAACATTCAAATTAAAAATCCTGAAGTCCTGGACAGCTCATATTTGACATTTAATAAAACAAAATAAACAAAACTTGAAACTTTTACCTTTTAGTGTTAGGTAAAGTGTTTATGTATATTAGCTCAAATTCGATAAACAGATAGAGCTTTGTATGTGTTCAAATTTTAAGATACCTAGTGATGTGCTAATAATTTAATTATTACTTATAATATTTTTGAAATGAAAGCTTCTTTAGCGGCGTTGCGCATTTTTTTTTTGGAATGAGTAAAAACTGCTAAACTCGCGTCAGATCGTCAGAACGTAAGAAGGCGCACTGCGCATGCGCGAATAAGATGGCGCGAGATCTAAAGTAAAACGTAGATTCATTGCTGTTTTAGATATTTCTGAAGAGTATAGGATGCACAATGGATAATACGCCATTACATTCTCACAGATAGCAGATACGTATAACATCAACATACATTGTTCTATTTGTTCCATCTTAAAAATAAGCTCTATGTGTAGACAACGGTTGTCTATTGTTTTCCCGAAGAATAAAAGAATTTTCCCATATATTCAAATGCCAGAATTTCATTTGCCCGAATTTTTATTTGCCCGAATGTTTTGTTAACCATAATATATCTGTGACATATTCTTCTTTGTCCTAAAATTAGTTTCCATGTTGATATGAGTGCCATACGTATTGTTATCCATTTTATTACTTGCAATAATATTATTCAACAGAATATTTAAATGCCTTACATAAATTTATATCTGCATGAAGTATAATGTAACTTGTAATAAATATATCACAGTACGATTGTGTATTTCTAATAAATCTATGACAATATGATTACATATTAGAGTTATCTTTATTTCCAATACCTATTTATCTAGTACCTCTTTAAACAATCGAAGTCGCTTCCGTTCAAATGTAACCTAACTCATTTGTTCTAAAAAGCTATTAGCTTTCTGGCACTTCGCCGGCCGCTACTGCGGCACGCTAGCTTCGCTCGCTCGGCTCGTGCGTTGTCTTTTATGTTCTGACCTAACCTAATCAAAATAAATATATGACAGTACGATTGTGTATTTCTGATAAATATATGTCAATATGATTACATATTAGAGTTATCTTTATTTCTAATACCTATTTATCTAGTACCTTTTTATACGATCAAAGTCGCTTCTGTCCAAACTTAACCTAACGCATTTGTTCTAAAAAGCGATTAGCTTTCTGACATTTCACCGGCCGCTGCCGCGGCACGCTCGTCTCGCTCGCTCGGCTCGTGCGTTGTCTTTCATGTTCTAACCTAACCTAACCAAACCAAACCATACCTAAATCTGTTGATCTTTTAGTATAAAACGAATTTATGTTCTTTTTGTAGAAGTTATTTTTAAGGTAAATGTTGTTATGACTTGTGATAATACGGCTTACAATCATGCTAGCAAATGATATTATTGAAATTGACTTTATGGGAAACATAGTTTAGTTTGGGAAACATAGCACGTGACTAATATAGTAAACAATGAGTATGACATATGAAATTATGAGAAACAATATTATGCCTGTTGACCATTATAGCAGATGAAATTATGGCAAATGAAATTCTGGCAAACGGGTGTAACCGGTAGACAACGCTCCTAGCCGTCACGTAGTCTTACTTTAGCGAATTTTTGTCAAGCCAAACGCAGGTTATTCATATGAAAATAATAAAAATAATGTAATAAATATCCCTGGACAAGTTATACAAATTGAATGTAACCCCAAAGTAAGCAAATTATATGCTTGTGCTATGGGTGTTAGTCAACGATACTAATACATAGAAATACTTAAATAGATACAAGAATAAATTTAATGAAACCGGATCTGTGTGCCCGGAAATGCAGACGTCTAAATGTTCATCACACAAATGCCTGCCCCTGTCGGGAATCGAGCCCGAGCCTCGCGGTTGATCGGCGTAGTCAGGCATGTACGCTAGCCACTCGACCAACGAGGCGATCATAATATTTGTGCATAAATGATAGTACTTTCATACTGATAATTAAAGCAATTCGTGCAAAATTATTCCCGAGCCATTCCAAAATATTAAAAATGTACAACGTTAATATTCAAGTTTTCATTTCTGCCGGCACTCTCGGAGTGCAACCCGTCCTTTGTTTTAATCAGGTGTTGTGCGTCTATCATACGTGGCATAAATTCTTGCCTGCCCTCAACAAATGTAGCCCATTTATACGATTTTCGGTCTTTTGAATAATTTTAGTTCTAAGTGAAATTTCTACTCTAGGGGATAAAAACCCTCTAGAGTAAAAAATTCACTCAGCAGTATCTCACTACGCCCATGATTAATTAATCTCTGTTGTTTTCAAAAAAACCCATGATTAGCTTCTTATTTTTCGACACTTTGTTCTTTATTTTCATTCTTCACTAAACATACATATTTATAATTGTTATTAAATACTTCTGGATAGTATTATAGCTTAATTGCTTCTAGAAAAGAGCCTACTCATTCCCTAAAGGTCGCAACGCATATGTGATACTCCCGGTGATGCGGATGTTCTTGAGGGCGGACTTTCATCAGGTGATCCACTTGCTCGTTTGCCTCCTCTCATATATGATAAAATTAATAATTAAAGCAAAAACTTTGGACCCTTTTTACAAAAACTAAACGGATGGAGCAATATAAAATTTGGCCAACTTAAATAGTTGACGAGTATGTGTAGGAGAAGTGCAGAACGCTAATATTTTTCAATAATAATGCTTTTAAAGTGCTTGAAATCAAAAATTAAAATATTACACAAACTAGCCATGAAAACTAAAGAAAATTCCATACAAAACTATCACCCGCTGTTTTAGGGTTGGAGGCAGATTTTCAATAAAAAAAATCATAAACTTTTTTTTATTTAGTAACAAATAAAGCATCCCAATTTTTGGCCTTGAACACTGCGGAAAGTCATATTATACAAAATGTCACCCAGTCTTTTAAGAGGATGGGGGCAGATTATAAAAAAAATTCACATACTATTCCTTAGCTACAAAGAGTTTGTACAGTACAATTGAAATGTCTACCTTAACGATGATTACCGTTCAGTACAAAAGATTTATTTTTTGCCTGTTATTTGAAAACCATACACAAAATTTAAAAAAAAATGTTTAAGGCATTTAACTTAAGGCCTTTTATTTGATATCTCACATGAAATAATTGTTCAAGATTTATTCTTCGATTCCTCACTTAGGTCGCCCTAGCACCATAACCGCCCACCCAATTACGTCCAAGTTATTATGTTAAAAATAGTATTAGGCACATCTACACATCCACCAAGTTTCATAAAGATTGGATAGAAAGTACTCTAGTTATAGTCGAACAAACATAATATATACGTACAAACACACAAACTGCAACCCCATCTCAATACAGGGAGCGAGTGATTCGCTTCGTTCGTTTGATCAAATATTGCCTTATATCTATCACCTTATTATAAACTTCCCTACCAATGATTAGTCAGATGTAATCAAATAATGTAAAAAAAATGTAATCAAATCAATGTAATCGATCAGATGCCCAATAACGTCAGGTAATATTCCTAGTAGTGCTTTACAACAACAAAATAGATAAAATGTAATGCGCAATATGTAAGATATCCACTGGAGACAAAAATCTCTGTTTGCAATTTATAATATAAAATTTCTATAAATTTTAAAGAAAGAAAAAATTTCGCCCCAGACAGGATTTGAACCTGTAACCTTTCGTCTCAAGCCGACGAATGCTCTAACCAACATCGAAATATTTTTATAAACTTTCTCATTAAGAATGAGAAAGTTTATAAAAATATTTCGATGTTTAGAAATCACGCCTCAATAGGCACCTGAACCTATCGTGCAGAAATATTAAATATAAGTATCTATACATATATAATATC
>NJDC01002502.1:32224-49332 GCA_002245475.1 Calephelis virginiensis
ATTATAAGTGTTATTACATACTTATGTGATGCGCGCGCTGCGTGGTACAGGGCCGTAATAATTCTGGAATGTTTTTATAATTAATTACAAAGCAAATTTAATTTTTATTTCTTTGCAGCTAAACTAAAGCAGATAACAAAAAAATGAAAAGGAACTTTTTTATGTAGAATTTTTTTCTCTACAACTTTTACTTGAAACTTTTTTTTCGATGTCCTACCGTTATTGCGTTAATTTAAAAAAAGACATTTTTAACCCTTTTTTTATTTTTTTCATCCCTTTCCCTTAATTTAAATAAAATTTCTTTCATAATATCATTATTTAGGTATTAATGAACATATTTTTACTCATTGCGCCAAAACTGGTCAGATCAAGGTCTCATTAAACTTTTTACTGGACTAATAAAGGAATTGTTTTTATTCTTACATTATGACTTTATTTTCTTGCTCATTTGCGACAGAACAGAGATTTTTTTATAGTTTTCAGCAATAGATAAAAATATTTCTAAAGAATTTTAAGATGTATAGTTACAAAACATTTTGTGTAAATTGGGTTAAATTATGATAATTTTTGTTCAACATTTTAAACTCATTTAAATTGTTATCATGTAAAAACTATGTAAATGAATACAGTGTTAACCTTTATCAAATTGAATGCAAAAGTTACTTTTAACTCATGGACAATATGATGCCTAAATCATTGCACAAAATAATTTCTTGAAAGGACATTTTAAAACATTTGCACATAAAATTAGTACTAATTTCAATTTTCACTTTCAATTTATTTAGCTAAAAACACACAATTTGTAATAGATTACAGTAAATTATACTTACAAACAAATTATAATGAACTACATGCTGTTGATTAATATGACATTAAATAACTATAAAAAATGACATTATAATTATTTGGAGAACAGTATTACTTATCTTTCTTTTTCTGTTAACATGATTTTCCAGAGGTTCCCAAACTAGGCGTTGCCTGAATCTTGGACAACCGATTTTTTTGTTACACTTTTATTTTATAAGCAGAGCTTTATTTTTCACTTTAAATTTTAGTTAAGTAATTGCAAAACGTTTGAATGAGTCAATTACGTGTAATAATTATGAATCATTGATTTATTGACGTCAAATTATAATATATATTTTATATAGAGAGTATAGACTTCATTCTAATAAATTTCATTAAAATAGATACATATTGACAATGTGTTGAGCATCAATTGCAATTCATAATCACAGAATATTCAAACACACATCAAGATAACATTAAAATTCAGAATCAAGTCATAAACATATTAATTTAATTATGTAATAGTGTTTAATAACATGCAATAAATATTTTTATCGGATTACAATTATATAGTGAATCATTTATATTAATAATGTATAAATAATTTAGTAAAGTATCATTAGATAAGTATTGTTGGTCTCACTTATTTATAATGTCACTGAATAATGTAAAGTTTTCGCAAAATTTAATATTAACCTGCGAGAAATCGATACCAAGTGAGGATGCACCATTTCCGCAGCGCACCTTTTTTTTTCTACTTCTTCCAAGCGATGAAAACAAAAGCGAAGCACGCTTTTTAATGTTTGTCTCCGTCGTTATTTTTTCCAAATGCGTAGATTTTCTTTGATTTAGATTTTTTCTAACATTTGTAATGTTTTCTTTTCTTTTCATATACTTACTGAATGTTTGAAGTTTATTTTCAATGTCAGCTATAGGTATCATCCGATCTAAGCTGGGCCCGGTCACTAGTGTTTAACAATTTTTCGTTAAGGAGTTACACTCCAAGGCGTCTCCACAGACTTGGTTTTTGCCTTTACCTGATTACAAAAAAAAATGCACGTTATGGACATTCTAATAACTAATAGGTAGATTGGTGCCACCGCCTTTCCTATTGCTGCTGCCTTAATATCAGTGCTCTTGAAGTTATGTTAGGTGGTAGACTTACAGACTTTACGATCAGGTAGCGACGCACTAGCAATATCAATCTCAAAGTTTAAAGGCAAATATTTTCTCAAATTTCTATCTCTTCAAATTTCTTAATTACTGATCTTAAATACGTAAAGTTCAACAAAGGTTCTTATAAAACAAAAAAGGAAAAGGTCTTTATAAATGTAACAAAATGTTACCATTTTGGTGATAGAATCAACGCATCCCATGCGAATTCGTTCACAAGTCGCCGGCACCTCCAAAAAGAATTCGGCGGAAGCCCCAGCATCTATCCGTGCTGATTTTATTGCTTCTTTAATGGCAAAGAAAACTGACGCAGCCAAGAAAAGTGGAGGTTCACCAACTGCCTAAAAATGGAAAAAGTTATGAAACCCAAATGTTTCTGTTAAGTTACTCAACCTTAAAACGTTTATCTATTAATCCGACATACTTTAATTTTAGTATTTGATGTAACAACACAAGGAATATTAATTTAGTAGCTCTATTAATTCTACTAAACTATCAGCTGTCTTCCATGCATTATAAAACAGCGTGGACAGTTGCGTCGTAGCACTTTACTTTTTAATTTGACCTCTTATCCTATCCGTCGGCTGAACTTAGTCTTTTCAATTTTAATTAAATTTATCTTTTTGATGTAGCATGAATATTATCTGAAAACTGTAGTACCTTAAGCTCTGACATAACTGTAAATCATCACAGATTAATCTTGTTAAACTTGTGCTAACAATGTTGTAAATATTAAGACTTACTGTATTATAAGTACAAAATCCAATAAAAAATACCTTTGAAGAATAAACCGCACGTGGATTTGGGGCTCCTTTTAATAACGACACATTGAATTCTTTCGGAATATCTGAAAACCCTGGTATTTTGTATGTACCTGGGCCTTTCGTAAGAACTTCTCCACTTGGCGAAAACAACATTTCCTCAATTGTATAAAATCCATACCCTTGCATAAAAGCACCTTCGATCTGTCCAATGTCTATAGCTGGATTTATACTTTCCCCGATATCCATTACTATATCTGTTCTTAAAACCTGATGATCACCAGTTAAGCAATCAATAACGACTTCTGAGCATGCAGCACCGTACGTATAATATTCAAATAGCTTTCCTGAATTTGTTTTTGGATCATATTCTATTTTGGGCATTGCGTAAAATCCTGTCGCTGACAAACAAACTCTATCCATATATGCTGCGGAAATCCAAGCTTCCCATTTACTGTCTGACAATCCTTTGTATGGTTCCAACTGTTTATTTATTTTATTACATGCATCTATAACGGCCATACCATACATGTCAGAGCTTAGACTCGCGCCGGTTGATGTACTGTTTGGAACTTTATCTATAGCCATTTCACTTATGTAAATTTTGGACACATCAATATCCAAACATTTAGATGCGATTTGGATAATTTTGGTAAATAATCCTTGGCCCATTTCAATTCCTCCTATAGATAATAATACAGAACCATCGGTATATACCAAAAGCAAAGCTCCTGCTTGCATTAGAAAGTCGTTACGTAAAGATATTCCGTATTTTGTGGGCACTATACTTAATCCTTTCTTTTGCCATCTATTTGCACTAAAACAAATATTTTATATATAAATTAGGACAAATTAGTAAAGTAAGACATCTTTCTAAAGAATTGAATGTAAAATTGCTAAGAATACTAAATTTATAGTTTTGGAAGACAAACAAGTAGACAGTATTTTCGATGGTAAAAATACGAACTGTTTATCAATGCTGAACAATTTGACGATTGACACCAAGAATAAATAGTAACTAATGTAGATTAAGGTGCAGGTAACAAAAAAGCTAGCTAACTTTTTATGACTTACATTAGCTTTCTCGAATACAGAAACCTTGAGTTGTAGAATAGGAAAAATTCAAAGAGCAGATTTTATCCTATATATCAAAGCTATGTGCTGTTAATGATATTTTTAAATTACCTATTAAATTCATCGACTGATTTCTTTCTTTGCCAATAGTTGGAAATTTCAAGGCACTCATCCCAACATCTGGCTAATGTACAATAGGTAAGCATTTGATTATAATGTGTTAGGTCGCCTTCTTGATAAAAGTTTAATTTTATAATATCTTCACAAGTTTTATTAAGTTTTGCAGCAATATCCCTTATAATTGATTCTGCTGCCAGCATTGACTGTGGTGCTCCAAACCCTCTGAATGCTGTATTTGATGGGATATTAGTTTTGCATAAATAACCGTTTACTTGTACGTTTGGAATAAAATAACAATTATCAACATGCGTAAGTGCTCTTGACATCATCTGAAATTAAAATAATATAACTATAATTGTATAAATATAATTGCTTTATTCTTACTGTCGTCAGTGTGACTTACCTGTTCATGTTTCCCTTACGTAATTACACTTTATTTGTGTTGAAGACATTGTAAAACTAGAATACTTCTACTGTGGGATACGAGTTGATTTTACTGCATACATACATACATACATATTTTCGTGGAAAGTCCGTAACGGGGTAGGCAATTTTTACTGAAACATACTAAAAGCCTTCCACAAACGATTTGCAACAAGGCAGTAACTAAAATAAACCTCGGTAGCTAGCTGGCTTAAATGATGACAATAATGTCCTATTGATTTATTACAACTCCAAAAGTTTATGCAAGTATTTACAAGGATAAAGAAATTTACATTGGAGAGCTAAATGTTAAAATGTGTAGTTTACCATAATCAGATTATTCCATTCGAGATCAATGGAGTCTGCACATTCTTTCGCCAAAAATAATTCAGTTAACATAACTTGGTTAACGATAATTGAAATATTAATGATAAGTCTGAAAAACACAAGCACCATCTAGACCCTACTGATTGAAATAAGACGAAAAATGTGGAGAGAGGAGATTTTCATCATAGTAGTCCTAACGCTACTCTCACATCGCTCGCTCGAGTAGCACAGTAGTGTGCTGAAGTGACGCTTCGTATTGACCCTTGACCCTGACCCTTGAGATTTAGATTCCTAACCTTATTGCTAAAGATTGCATTCGGCAACTTCTTCAAATCTACAGAGCTTTTACTCTAAAGTTAGTTGTTTAACCAATAGAGGCGCTGTTCAAATTCCTGATTCAAATAATTTACGAAGACGCTACCGAACACAGCGGTGAAAACTCGTGGAAACATTTTTTAACACACATTTCTGTGACACGATTTTAATTGTAATGACTCTTCCAAGGAGTAAGCTTGTGAAGTACTATTCAAGACGTATCAAATAAGCCCAAATATAATACAAAAACTCAATTAGTTTAGGATATTTTTTAAATAACAACAACAAACAAGTTAAATGTACTAAAAATCCGAATGACGTACCGAACAGGAAACATCCATAGAATAACCAGCATTCGCATAAATATCGAAAACGCTACTTTTGATTTTTCCTTCTTCATCAAATCCAGTCTTGTACTTTATAAGAAAAGGATGTTTATATCCAGAGATTTGCATATCTTCATCCCTGTCCAAAACAGCTCTTACTGGTTTTTTTAATTTGTAAGCTGCGAAGGCAACAGGTAACGCTAAACTAGTCACTCTGGAACCCTTACCACCAAAAGCTCCACCAACTCTTTTTACTTTAACAACAATTTTATGATTTGGTATGCCCAACACGTAAGAAACTTCTTTCTGAAATTATAAATGTTATTGTATATACGCAAAAACAATAAGTTTGCATTAAAACGACCTATGAGCACTATGTCCAAAGCAAATTTAAAAAAAAAATCAGACTATATTCAACAAAATATGTATGTTCAATTAATATTTTTTCTTCAACTATGCTTTTTGTACTAGGCTATCTTGTTTTGCAAAATTAATATAACGACATATTTCCAATGTACGATATAATGCTTGTAACACATAACTATATGAACAAAATATTATAAATAAATAAAAGTTTTAAAATTAGGGAAGAATCTTTTATACGCTAAACTAAAAAATAGAAAATAAAAAAAGTAAAAAGGTATCTTCACGCCCATATTTTCACAAGGGTAGGCAGAGATTTTTAGAAGATCGATTCACGGTAATACGATCTACCGATATCGAATCAACGGGATGCGATCTTTGCTAAGATCGAATCGTATGCCTGGAGATCGGATGAAAACAATCATTTAATTTAAAAGCTAAAATAACGGAAAATAAACAATATTTCATTATGGTCTTTGACAATACAAGACAAATAAATATTTTAGCTACTATTTATTAACAAATTAAGATTACGACACCTACTTGTTGAAATAGTTTTGACTTACCTAACGGTGCCGAGAGTGTGAAATGTGAAATGACATGAAGGTAGGATAATAGGTAAATAGATGTATCGCCGCAAGAAGATCATACTCATATTTTTTGTTCATTCATTGTGGATACAACTATTGAATGCGAAGTGAATTATTTGGTTGGGATGTTTGAGGTTTTGCGCTTTAAAATTTAATACCTACAGTTTCCAACTCTCTTTATTGTCAAAATGCAGAATAGAGTAGGCAGTCGATCGAGAAACTTGTTTGAGATATTGCGCTTGTTAATTAACTACCACGTTATATAAATATACAAAAAACATATACTGACACAAATAAATCTATCTTTCAATGCAATTTCACTGCCTTTTAATTATTTTTATAAAATACGATACGATCTTCCTAGATCAAATGAGATCGATTCAATTCCATACGATTTAGATCAGCCTTTCCCAAAGTGGGCGATAACGCCCCCTTGTGGGCGCTGGAAGCCTAGAGGGGGGCGGTATAAATCTTGAAAAAAATGTTTTTTTTTAAACTAGGCGCAACAAATATGTTATTGAGGTTATTGACAAGAAAAAAACGAGGGGGGGGGGCGCTACAAAACAACTGATTTTCAAAGTGGGCGTTACATGAAATAAGTTTGGGAACCTCTGATTTAGATCGTGAATCGATTTACAGAGTTACGATCCATTACGATTCAAAAGATCGATTCAAAGTAAAATATCGGGCATCTCTAGGCAGAGACACAACTAGGGCACTCACGACTAGCCGAAGACACTAAGTCCCACAATGTGATAGTTGGCAAGTCTATCGCCAACCGGACACATATCCAATCAAGGCAGCGTTATATTTATTAGAAAATTGAAAATATACATTTTCTAATTTTTTTGTTGCCCGACCCGGGATTGCCAAAGAAGTCAAGTCCGACGCCGGACTCCAAGACCACAGAGGCGATAATTATAAAATTACAGAAAAAACATTTTCTACTTTTTAATTCAATTCATATAAATGCCTCTTTTTAGTTTTATAAACTGTAATTTACTTTTGATTTTTAGTCTTTTGCAATAATACATAAGCTCATAATTTGCACAGACATTCTCAAATTGATACCAGAATAAATGTATGTCATTTAACATCCAGACATGGAAATTCAGATATCGATGTTAATCACACAAATGTTTGTCCCTATGGCGTCTATTCTCGAGTCAAGGCGTGTACGATAGATAACCCCTCGACTGCTAGTCGACGGTAGACGGTAGACGGTATGGAATAAAAATCACGTGATTGATGTTTCTGATCAATATTAAATTATATAAATATTAAACAACAATCCAACCGACAAACATCACCAGAAATACACGCAAACGCGTTAAATTCGAAGAGAAAATATTCCTGGCGGCAGGCAGTGAACTTCATCTTACATCTCATAATCCGATGTAGTTCATTATTATAACGCTTCGTAATGTATTACATCTCGTAATAAATACAAATAAATGAATAGATGCGGGGGGTGTTCTGTTCAAAACTAAGTACTTTCGATGAATAAACATTTATTTGGATAAAGATTTCATTATTTCAATAATGTTTAATAAAATTCCTTCGTGTAAATCGAAATTTCACAGAGCGAATAATAAACAACCAAAAAAGTGTTATCCTGAATAATTCCTGATACATTAGTGTCGAGCTATACTGATAGTAAAAGATCCGAACCTATATCGACATACTATGTATGCTACATACGCTGTATCAAACACGTTGATGTGGGGTTGCCTGCGAAAGAATTTGGAATAATGAAAACACATTTTAAAAAATAATTTGAAATATTTTGTCTTAAGAATTTGTTTAAAGCAATTTTTTTTACTTTGAATACGATTTCTAAATTACTAAATTTATTATAAATTAGATCTAATCATATTATCAGCTCAATGTAGGTCGGCCTAGGTTCGGATCTTAGATCACGATATTTTTTTAAGGATTTCAAAAAGAAACAATTTGTTCATACATCGTTTTACATAGTTTTAACCGTTTACGCATTGTAGTTACGCAACTGGAGCTCTAAAACAGGAGAGAAGGATGTAGGTAACTTTGGCGCCTGGTCATAATATTCTATTTTTTTGTCATTTTCGACCCTTGTCAAGTCGGTGAAATTTCAATTCTATCTGATCTTTTAAACTGGGTCGGAAAAACATTCTAAGATTTCAACAGAATTAATGAAATGGTCTTAAAATATAGTTTCTTACCGACAATTCTGCAGGACTTTGAGTTGTGCAAATTATTTCTAATTCATCCTCCTTGCGTGTAGCAAACGCTGATATTGTCTCTAAATAAAAATGTTCTTGCGGTCCATTTCTTACATATCCTTCTACTATATACGATGACTTAGATAGCGCTTCTTCTGGATTTCCTTTTCTCATTGTTCGTGGGTATCCAGGATAAAAGGATTCATAGGCTATAGCGTCTTCAACAGTAACTATAACGGGTCGCAGTTTTTCATATTTTATATTAATTAAATGCTTAGCTTGTCTTGCAACTTTTTCTGATTTAGCTACTACAGCTCCAATGACACAAGCACGGCTTGTTACAATATCTCTTACAAACACTTCTTCATCTTTAAAAATTGGCCCAACCTTGTTACGTTTCTGACATAAATCCGCGGCGGAAAAAAATGCAACAACATCTGGTAGAGCTAAGGCTTCACTAGGATCGATAGATATTATTTTTGCATGACTTTCTGTACTAATAACTAAACACAAAAATAATTCTCCTTGCATTACGGGTAGGTCATCACAGTAAATTGCTTCACCAGTAGCTTGTTTTAAAGCAGACGTATGCACTATAGGCTTACCAACGCTATCAAATGCACTTTTGTTTTTTTTAGTTTCAAAACACTGTGCGCTCAGAGGGTGTGCTACTAATATTTCATGAATGCCAGATAGTTCTTTAGAGCTGGCTTGGTTTTCACTGAGGCGTAGTTTATTGAAGACATATAAGTAAAATTTAAAAAACAAACTGAGACTCAGGGATTTCCGATACAAAGCCATTCCGCCAGGGGAAGCACCATCTAATTTTAACTCATTTGAAAGATTCTCAAACGCCGTTTGAAGTAATTCTTCATTCCAATGCAAACTTTTCAACGCATTAGACGTCTGCACAGCACAAATAGTCAGCGGGGCTACTCCTCCATAGCATATTTTCAGTTCCGCAACTTTATTGCTATGTTTAATTAATTTTAAATTGAAAGCGGCAGTTACTATTGTAATATCATCGTCTCTTCTTCTTGATTGTTTATAGGTTTTAAAAAATTGCATTTCTTCTGTAAATGGAATTTCAACTGAGAGAACAACCTCATCATCTGCAATCGCTACTTTCCTGTAGCCAGTAAAAAAATTATTGTCTATCACAATCTTCTTTGAACCAGCTTTAACACTAGATACATTTATGATAGCAGAACATGCCATAAGTATAGGATTTAAATCAGAAACGGGGCTGGCTGTTACAATATTGCCTACAAGTGATGCAACATTTCGAACTTGGCTTCCAGCAAACCAATGAAGCATACTTTTGATCGCTTCTAAGATTTGCATTTTATCATCTTCTACTAATATCATCTTCTGTAAAAAAATTTCTAAGTCTGATAATGATACAGCAGCTCCTATGTCAATGCCAAAATCAGTTTTTCTAATAATATTCAACTCACTTATTAATACAGGACACAATAATAATGGATATTTTTTTCTTTTGTACTTAACTTCCACTCCTATTTCAGTATTACCTACAACAATCTTACTATTTGGAAAACTATCTTTTATTCGCAATAGTTCTTCTAATTTTGTTGGCCGTATCCATATTACATCACTACCTTTATAATACAGAGGAGTACTGCCATATTCTTTTTTCAACTTTAGTTCCGGAGGGAAAATAGGTTCCTGTGATTTACAATAAGGTTTAAATTTTGATTTATCAACAAGAGCTTCAATGTTACTATTTAAACGACAACACTTCTCACCCATTGTGCAGGCTCCATTCTCTTTACTCAAAGCAAAATTGTTTTCCCAAGGTTCAATGAAGGTTTTGAAAGCTTCAATTATGGGCCTATAACCAGTACAACGACAAAGATTCCCCTGTAGTGCATGCTCAATGTTGTTGTAGTCTATTTTATTCTTATTTCTCAGTAAGGTATACATGGACATAACAATGCCCGGTGTGCAAAATCCGCATTGTGATCCATGTGATTTGGCTATTCTCTCCTGGACAGCATGAAGTCGTTCTTCTGTGGAGCCAATCCCCTCGACAGTTGTAACTGCTAATCCATGTACTGCACATAGTGGTGTCAAGCAAGCGTTAACGGCTATATGTCTAAGACACCAGTTCAGGTTATTCGTTTCATAGTCTATACTATATATAAAGTTCCCGTCTCACAATGTTAGTTACCGTACTCCTCCGAAACGGCTTGACCGATTCTCATGAAATTTTGTGAGCACATTGAGAAAATAGTGACTCATCGCTGTCAAGCAGTCAAAATTACAAAGACGTGTTCACATTGACCAGTTGAAATGTGCTCTTCAAACGTCTATTCGTGTTATGAATGTTAAAGTGAAGTTTTGATAAACTTATTCTTTTTAAAATATCAACGATGTTTTTTGTTAATTTTCCCTTGTGTTAATGAAAAATATATTCGATCTAATAAAATATGTTTAGTTATTTTCTGCGACCTTAACAAAGAAAACAGTGACTAATCGTTGTCACTCAGCTAGCCACGCTAGATGTAGAACAGCTGTTTTATGACGCAATAGCAACAATAGACTCTAACAAATGGAATAATAAACATAATGGAATAATAAAACATGTGGAACTTAGATGATGTTATGGAACACGCGGTGCAGAATTCTTTTATTATACATGTTAATGAAAATTCTGACGAATCCGATTAATTATTATATTACTTGATTTTTATAATTTAAAAATATAGTAATAAAAAGTTTGCTTTAATATTAATGGTTTAATTTATACCCCATACCCCAGTATAAATAGGCCTTTACTTTGAAGTTGCACTCATCCCACCCAACCGCCACTGTGAACAGACGCGTGCAACCACAGCGTTTCCTAGCCTTTGTCAAGGCGGTTGTGACTTGCCCACTGCCTTAGTGAGACTCTATTATTTAATAGGAACGATTTAAAGTTTTATTACATGTTATCCTATAGTCAACAAAAGTCTGCCCTCCACCATCCAAAGTTCTTACCGTTCGCAAGTAGCAGCCGTTGTGCAAGCCGCTTGAAGCAAGACCTTCGAAAAGAGAAAAACGTACCCCTAAACATACCCCTGTTGCCACAAACGACAGGGCCCATAGGGACCCGCACCGTCTAGGTCGTTTTTCTCCCTGCCGCCAGGGGGAATTTATATACATCACCCGTCCCACTTGTCGGGGGTCCACTATTAACTCCGATGGAGTGGTTCCTCAGGGAACGTCATCCTGACGTACTCGAGGATTTGCAAGTCTATTCCGTCCACACCCCACCCACATCCCCACGCTGTGGACGCGCTGATGCCTGCCTTCGGGCGGCCGGCCGCCATCCCGTCCCTCACCCGCTTCAACGGGCCGCCTCTCCGTCCGCTTGCTCGGACGAGACTCTTGTGGACTTAGACCAGTACATGAGTGCTTGCAACGATTCAGCCTCGAACGACGGCTTCACTGAAGTCCTAGGCGGTTTAAAAAAGCGTTCTAGGAAACGCATGACACTTACTTTGCCCCCACCTCAGCCCTCAGCAACGGAGGTTACCTCGCCGTCCACCGTTAAAAGGCAGGCCGTGGCCGCCCCTCAGGCACAACCTACTCCAACGACCGCCGCCTCTCAGGTTGTCGAGCCCCAGAGCGACGTCAAAATCCGTTCTCTGTTCGTCCACAATAAGTCGTTTTGGAACGAACTCTTCACGGCGCTTCACGCCAAAAATATTTCATACACCCACGCTCGTTCCACGAGCGAGGATATCAAAGTAGCCATGTCGACCACCGCCGCTTCACGTCCCTCCTAAGGTCAGTTTTCATACGTACGCAATGGCCGACGAACGCGAGATGCCCGTCATTATTCGCGGACTACCAAGAGAGATTACGGTCGTCGAAATAGAAAACGACCTTCTATCGAAAAAACCTCCCAAAAAACCATATATATCGCATGTACAAAATGCGAAACAGGAAATAGTACGACATGGTGCTTGTCGTACTACTTATTAGAGAATCGGTTATGGCGATTCACCAACTGACATCCGTTCTAACCATAAGTCCGGCCTAACCGTAGAGAAACCGCACTCTAGCGTTATCCCCGGACAGTGCCATAACTGTCAACATTGCGGACACTCGGCCTGTTTTTGTAATGCCCGTCCCAGGTGCGTCAAGTGCCTCGGTGACCACGACACTGAAAATTGCTCCCGTCTAAAGCGGGACCAACTGAGGTCGGCCCTTCCAGCCATCTAACGAACTATCGCGGATGCCCCAAAGCCCCGCAGTGACGCAGGTGTGGGCCTAACCCGCAACCTGCGCACAGTAACAGGTACGCCAAGATCCCTAAGGCCACTACCCATCGCTCGACGGCAAGCAAGCCGACGCCTCTCTTCGCCGGCGCTACCGTTACTCCTCCCACCATCGCCACCACCAACCAACGCTTGGGTTAAGCCCCCGAACTTGGTGAAACCAGTGGCAAAGGCTAAAACATAAGGCGACTCCTCTGCCTCCCAGGGCAGCACGCACCCCGGCCCCTAAGGCCACCCCACCACCAAAATCTTCTCCTTCAGGCGATTTTGAGGCCGATCTCGTTTACAACGCTCACGAACGCGATCGATCCGGACGAAGTATCGGACTTCGCCCGGGAACTTAGGGTGACGCCACCGGAGCGTCACATATTCTTAATAGCAAGGCACTCTGCCTTGATTAAATCGATTAGACGTTTTTCCCAAATCTATCCAGTTCTTGCTACTTACGAAAGCGAGCGAACTTGACACTTTTGTTTTTTATTTTTTATTTTACTACTTGCATTGTGCTTGAGTTGAATTTCTCAAAATTTTGAAGAAAGAAAAATTTCGCCCCAGACAGGATTTGAACCTGTACCCTTTCTCAAGCCGAGGAACGATCTTACCATTTGAGCTACTGAGGATAACTTACTACTGAGCTTATAATTATAAACCTAATTTCGTAAAACTCAAATTTTCGCAACTCTTTGATTTAAGATACTCATATCAACTTATTTAATTGGATTTAAGTTGTATATTTAATTATGTCTTTAAGTATATGTCACTGTATTGCTAGTAGCAGTTTTTGTATATTTGTATCATATACTTATTTGTTTTGTTGCATTTATGTAGTTTTAATCATAGATTTAGAATGACTAAATCTATGGTTTTAATATACGAGAGTGTTGTAAATATTATGATAATTGTTTTAGATATGTCAATTTTAGCTTCGTTAGTAAACTTAGGTTAGTATTTAGTGTGTAATTAATTTGTGTTATCAAAGATCTTTTTTAATGTGAGAGGTTTTTTTTAATGTGAACAAGGACACGGCTCTCTTGATGGTAAAAAGAAACGTGGCCTATACACACCATAGATTTTACAGGTTCTTAGCTGACCTGTGGCCGGGATGTTAGCCCTATTTTTCAAATCTACCGGCTACCCTACTCTCCGGGCTGGAATATGACAAATACACAAGAAAGAAATTATATTCTCAGATCTGATAAGAAGCTACTAAACTTAGATTCTGTTTTTATAGAAATGCCATAATAATATGTAATACCTAATTGCTATATTTATATCTTCTTTCGTGTTGGTCCGGTCTCCTTTTGCAGAATAGACCATCTGCCTTCCTGCCAGGCAGCTGTCTAGGTGGCAGAGTTTCGCAGCGACTCTTCCTGCGAGATTCTATTCCTGCCGCCATAACATCAGTGTTTACCGTTGACGTGTTCCGGTTGGGAGGATATGGTAGCCGATAAATTTACTTTTGCTCGAGGTCTAACATCCCAGCCTTAGGTTGGCAACGCACCATTAAAACCTTTGGTGCCTCTACATGGCGTGAATTTGTTACCATCAAGAAATCCGTCTGCTTATTTGCCTTCCAATACCACAAAAAAGGCACTTTCCAAAAAGTTAATTTAGAAAAGGATACTTGATACTATTATCTTCTAAGCACTGGGACAGCATAACGGTGCAGGCGCCGCATCCACCTTCACCGCACCCATATTTGGTTCCGGTCAAATGGAGCTTCTTACGTAGATAGCTGAGAAGAGCCGATTCAGGGTCAGGGTTTTTTTCAATAACCTATAATTTCATTTAACCACTTATTTTAAATTGTTTACAGACTTATACGGCACAAATAATCCTACTAATATTATAAATGAGAAACTTTTGCATGTTTGTTTGTTTGTTTGTTACCCATCCACGCAAAAACTGCTGAACCGACTGTCATAAAATTTGGCACAAATGTAGAGACTAACTTGGATTAACACATACAATAGTTTTTATTTTGAAAAAATGTTCCTGTGGGACCATTAACCACGAGGGCAATGCTGCGGGCAATAACTAGTATGCAATCTATTCAAATGCGGGTTTTGGTAAGGAATAGATATATGTATAGACGTCTCTCAAAAGGTCTATCAATAGTGAGAATACCGCAAGCAGTTCATATTTGAGCATCAGCGTCAGGCAAAATTTTCTAAGTACAGTAAAACCTAGATATAGGAAATTAATCAGATTAAGATTTAGTAATGAAGTCTACGAGTTTCACTAAACAAACAGTTCCTGTCTCTTGCAGTGGGTTGCTTTTACGAGTACTTTGGCGATAGATGCCACCCTATTCGGGGTTGAAGAATGTTTGATTAAATTTTACGGAAATGAACAGATTTCTTATTATTGAAATTGAAAACCAGTACGGGAATAGATAGATTAAATTACCTTCTTAAGTTATTCGCGAACCGCGAGTAAAAGTGTTCGTTTTTTAGCGCGTTTTCAGACTGATTTTTTGCGAATCACTGGAAAAATATCTTAACAAAAAATAAAATTCGATGGCCTTGAATGACCTTATACCGTAGACCCAACATTAACGTAGCAATAAAACTATACTCATAATAAAATTGTAGAAACGTAAATTCCCTACATTGAAGAATTTCCTTGCCGCAGCAAACGGGTTAAGATACTACATTTGTACAGCAGCAGAACATAATTAAAGTGTTTTTAGAATTTTAGTATGTCCGTCTGTATCCCGAGGAAGGTTAGAGGTTACTTTTTGATATCCCGTTTATTAACAGGAGGTATAGTTATATTGATACCACTAGACAACACCAACACAGCGAATATCCATACTTTTCATACTTATAACATAAATGCGAATGCTCGTCTTTCTCCTTGTAAGACTTTCTGCCTGTTTATAAGTGAGGAGCAACCATATATGTACCTTCATTTAGAACTCAAGAGTTTCTTCTTTATTATTTTAAACATTTTTTCTTTTGAATATACTGTATTGACTTGAACAATAGATTATTTTATTAAATTACAAGTGGTCCCAGTCGCTAAAAGAAAAATATTAAAATTATATAAACCTGCAACTGGGACTGTGGTTCCAGTTAATCTGGTCCCAATCGGTACCAATCGGTGCCGAAATGCTCTCTTGAGAGTTGAAATTGCGAAGTGCATCGATAGGCATAAAGTTACCGGTAGAGCCAAGCTTCTCACTCTAAAGTCTAAACGCTCTAATTCTAGAAGCTCTAACTTTACAAATTTACATCTAAGTCAAAATAAACTAAACACTAAATTTAGTTTTAGTTGATGATGTAGTTCTAGAACAAGTGAATGAAATTGTGTATCTAGGTTGTGCTTTTATCAGGGATGGAAGATACACCGCGGATGTAGAAAGGAGAGTGTGTGAGGATAAATGCGGTTAAAATGAGAGGGCTACGGAAAATCTGTGGTGTTACGCTCGCCGACCGCAATTGTGTGTGAGACTGAAAGAAAGTGTTGGTGTTAAAATGAGAAAGGGCATGCTCCGCTGGTTCGGACATGTAGAAAGAATGGCTGATGAAAGATTGACAAAGCAGATGTACAATGCGAATGTGGATGGATGTAGGTACTCGGGGAGACCAAGGTTGACATCCCACTATAAGATCTCTCGAATATTATCCCAGGGTGGTATCAAGAGTCTCCGAAACCGGAGTGTTTTATATGAAGAGGGTTATGAATGTGGAGGAAGCCAGGCAGGTTTACAAGGATCGTGAGATTTGGCACTCGATATTCTCAGCCTACCCCGTAAGGGACTTAGTCCGTCAAGTGAGATAGTGGTGGTAGCTAGTGGTGGTAGGTGGTAACTTGTTAACGAATAAAATATATTATTATTCAGGTATTTTTTATTACATAAATGGGAAATAAATGTATACAATCAATGTTCATAAGGTCACGGTCGTAATTTAAAAACGTTAACCTATTTTATTTACCTAATATTTCTCTAAAATAGCAAAAAGATAATGGACTAACGGCCAAAGTTAATAATGTATCTCTAAAGATGGATTTCAAGCAATCTAGATAACTGCGTATCCGCCGGCCTATCCTATACCTGATTGCCATATTTATCCTGTCCTATGTTATTGGCAAGCGATAAAATAAAAATGGATCAAAATATCAATCTTGGACAGCAAGTTTTGGATTAGGATTGATTATTAATATTGGCCGTAAGACTGTCATGGTTATAAAAATACAACATTAAATATAATTTTGTTGATTTGGGCCAAATCCTCATCGTTTTTTTTTTGGAAATAGCTTCGTAACGTGACGCTTACGGATATGTTTTTTTTTTTAATCTAAATTATAAGGGACTTTTACCCTGCAGGGCATGCCAGTCCCATTTCATTCAAAT
>NJDC01002502.1:49702-62869 GCA_002245475.1 Calephelis virginiensis
GTGATAGCCACGACAATCATCAAATACTTTACATAAAATAGGTGTTTTCTTTTTAAGCCAAAATCTAGAATTCAATGACGCACAAAGTTTACTTATGAAATCTAAAATTGCATTATTTGTCCATGATTTACACTTAATAATGTACTTAAAAGATAGATACAGACGTCTTACAAACAAAGGGCATACACACAACTCACTTTCCATGACATGAATAGGAGTGCTTTTGACAAACCCGCCTATTATTCACAATGCTTGGTTTTGTATCTTATCCAGCTTTTCGACGTGTGTTTTAGCACTGCTGTCATATAAAAAGCAAGCGTAATCTATTCTACTCCTTATCAAAGATATGTACAATGTTCTCAAATGCCTAGGGTGCATTCCCCAATGTGGACCTGCCAGAATTTTAAGTAAATTTAAATATTTTGAAGTTTTTTCTACAATCTCATCAATATGTTTATCGTAGTGATTGATCCAACCACACACCCAAATATTTTACATTATTTACAGTTGATACGGTCTTATTATTAATTGTTATTTCAACTTGGCTATTTTTACGTCCCTTTTTGAAAACACAGATTTTAGTTTTGCTAAGTGAGAGTTCTAACCCTATTTCCTGTAATAGATTAATTATAATATTCATGGCTGTTTGAAGGCTAGTTTTACACATTTCTAATTTTTCATGACTTACATATAGAACAAAGTCATCAGCATATTGGGTAGCCATTACTCCTTCAATTAAGTTGCATATGTGAGAGGTTGCGATATTAAATAATAATGGAGATATAGGGTCTCCCTGAGCTAAGCCTTTGCTAGACCATCTAACATATTTCTCTTCTTTACCATTACATTGACTCATCAGATGCCTTTTAACTAAGAACGACCAAAAATAATAACAAATATTTTTACCCACTCCCAATTTATCCATTATTTCCGTTAATTTCTCTATAGAAATATTATTGTACGCGTTTTCGATGTCTAAGAAACAACAAACAGTCTGTTTATTATAAGAGAATCCGAGCTGTATACATGTCACAAGTTGAGAAAGACAGTCTAAACAAGATTTTCCTCTCCTAAAGCCTATCGTTTTTGATGATAATTTATTATTTTTCTCAACATACCACTCCAGTCTTTTGCCTAATACATTGTGAAAAATTTTACATAGACAACATATTAGTGAAATTGGCCTGAATTTCATAGGTGTATTAATATTACTAGTTGATTTGGAGATAGGTACCACAAGAATATTACGCCACTGATCGGGAACTACTCCTGAAGTAAGTATCTTATTATAGATAGCCAATAAACCCATAAGCAAAATTTCAGGAAGATTGCAAACCATGGAATAACTGACACCGTCACTACCAGGGGCTGTGTCCTTTTTTTTAATACAATACCTAAGTTCGTTTATTGTTATCATATTTTCTAATCTGTCATTGCGTGACGTAAAATTTGGACAAATATTATTCACAAAATCGGGTGTTAAAGAGTCTATAATTTCTGTTACAACAGATTCATTCGCATGATTTCCATTGTTTTTATATCCCTTATACCAACGCATTTTCCTCCACATATCAGAAATAGAAGTGACTCCATTAATGTTTGTACAAAAATTTTTCCAGCTTTCTGTTTTAGCTTTTTTATTTAACATCTTCACTTCTTTTATTTTATTTTTTAGTGCTATAAGATTATTTGGTGTAGGATTTCCTCTAAAATTTTTAAGAGTTAACCTCCGCTCTGCTACAGCTTTTGATAGTAACGGTGTCCAATATTCCTTGGGTTTAAATTTACTCGTTGGATCGTTACAAGTTTTAATGATAGGGATATGTTTATAAGCTGAAATATTGATTTGATTTTCAAAATAATTATAAGCCTCCTGTACCTTATCTTCATTTAAAAGACCGTAAAACTTCGTTGGAACAAACGATTCACTGAGAGTATTTCGATATTATTAGTATTAGTAGTATTTTTTAAAATTCCTTTTGTTATTATTATTAAACTGAGGGGTAGAAATGCTCATAGAAATTTTAATAATAACATGATCGCTACCTAAATTTTCATTCATAGTGCCCCAATTAATATCAACCGCAATATCCGATGACACAAAAGTGATATCTGGTGACGATTTTTGTAGCACACCATCCACCAACCTAATCCTAGTATCGGCTCCATTGTTCATAGATACGTAACCATGTTCTAACGATGACTCAAACAACTGTTTGCCTCTCTGATCAGTTTTATAGGACCAGTTTGTATGATGTCCATTAAAATCTCCAGCCACAATTGTGTTTCTAGAAAAAAGTGAAAACACACTATCCCAATATTAGTACGTACAGTTGATGGACAGTATACTGATATTACGTTTTCTGAATTTTGACAGTTTAATAACTTAACATAAATGATCTCTATACCATCATTGTTTATTGAAATAGAACACTCTTGACTTTTAATTGATTTATGCACTAATATCGCAACCTCCCCGTACCCATCTTGCCTATCCTTCCTATAAATACTATAACTATTAACATACAGAGATTTACTAGAGTCCAACCATGTTTCACTTAAAATAGCTATACGTATTTTTTCTTGGTACAGTAGAGAATCAAAATCTGTTATTTTATTTTTCAAACTTTGTGCGTTCCATTGACATAGGTTCATACAGATTATTTTAGGCGATCTATTCATTAAATAATTGCTATATGTTTTTTAATATTCCACCACCACCACCTAAGAAACCCAAAAATATGTCTTTGCAAATCTCCAAAATAACTTTAACTATACATTCAATTTTATCTTCTACACTATTATCTGCTAACACGATATCTTTTATTTGTTCCCAATTTTTTTTAAAGTTAATTCTATTTTTCCTTTGCTTCTTTACTTCTTCTGTCTGCGATGTACTCGGTTCTGTAAACGTATTTAGCGAATCCTTAATGGGTGAATTTTCAGTAGTTGATTTTTGGGTCTTATTTAATTTCTGCCTGCGTTTTATTTTTGAGGTCAGTTTTGGTGGTTGTTTACTCTGTTCAACATCATCGGATTCATCTTCACTTACCATTTTAATCTCCTGTGTTTCTATATCTTTAACTACATCACTGTAAGACCAACTTCCAGTCAAATTTTTACTTGCCATCAGATTACTCAAATGTGGTTCTTCTTTATTCTTCTCTTTTCCCCTTTCTATTTCCTCTTTCTTTTTAAGTACTGCTGACGCTTCTCTAAATGACAAGTTTTCTTTACTTATTATGATGCGAATCTGCTTTTCTTTCACATATATGGGACATGTTTTATTTAATGCCATATGAGGACCCTTGCAATTAGGACAGTTAAATGTTTCAATTTCACAGTTAGCATGTTCATTGCCACATTTAGGACAAACTTCATTTTTCCTGGCACAAAACTTTTTGGTATGACCAAATTTTCAACATTTTGAACATTGGGTTACAGGGAATACAAACTTTTCGACTTTAAATCTACATTTGTATGCGTAAATATAGTCAGGACAGTGTATATTTTGAAAGCAAAGTCTAACTAATTCACTATCAACCCATTTTCCCTTTTCATTAACTTTACTTAATCTTTTTACTGACACCACGTTATCCTCTGGCCTCAACGATTTAAATAATTCTTCTTCACTAAGCTCTAACTCCACTCCTCTAATAACCCCGTACGTCACTTTTATTTTATCGGTAAGCTGAGCCTTAATGTTAAGTTCTTTGAATTTAGTACAACTTACAAGCTTCTCTGCTTCTTCTTTATTGTCGAAGTAAATAAATATTTTAAAGGGGCTTCTGTACTTGATTTTATTGATATTTTTAATGTATTGATCTCTCAACAATTTAGCTAAAGCCATTTGTTTGGGTAAAGCATCGGTTTATGTAAGGCAAACTTTATTTTGACCTTCATAAGAGTTATTCTGGTCTTCCTCACCTCGCCTTTCTAATATTTTTTTTGCCTTTTTAGCCTTTTGCCTTTCAACCGTAATAAAACTTTCATCTACATTGTCCTCACTGCTTTCTCTCGCTCTTTTTTCAACATTTCGGTCTGGACTATAAATTTCGACTGAGTTTTCCATAGTATTACTCTCTGTAAAATCATAGTCGCATATTATTCCTTCTGTGTCACTTCTATCACTATTTTCATTGTCTCCTACACTTTTTCTTCCATTTCAAATTTAGAGGGTAATTGAAAAAAACACACACACAATAATAAGAGGTTCTTTCGACGTTCACCTCGAACAAGCGCTCGCGCGTCACTCGCTTACGAATATGTTGATCCTGATACTTTTTTGTTTGTACAAATGTTCCCTATCCATAGTTGTAGGAATTAATGTGCACCGCCATTTAAAAAAAAACACAAAATGGCGGCCTGGCACTAAGCCAGGCTTCATACAAAAAAATTCAATCCCCTTTAGTTGGATACCTACCTATATACTTTTTGCCTTTCGCTCATATCCAGTCGTGTGTCTAAAACCAAATAAAAATACGAAAAAGGGGCGAAAACGAAAAATCGACGTTATCTTTCGATTTATGTTTCTATTCTATTGTAATTTCACGGCTAAACCATGGAACCATTTTGATGAAATTTTATATGCAAATAATTTTAGACCCGATTTCAAAGATGGGCCAATTTAAAAAAAAATATCCCTGAAGTAGGTAGTTGCAAGAAAGGAAAATTTCGTGTCAAGTAAAGTTTGTATCAAACTACGCTGAAGAAATCGACTGTTACCAGCTAGTCTATACTTTTAAAATAATATATCCTGACCTGACTGACTGATTCATCATCGCCGAGCAAAAACTGTTAAAGTTACAGCCATGAAATTGGTTGAGTAGGGTCTTTACATAAAGTAGACACCCGCTAAGGGAAATAAATAGGGGTTAAAATTTTGTGTGGAAGACCGTCATTTTTAAAGTTAGAAACATAAAACTTTAGTTTTGGGCTACTTATTAAAAATGAGTAGAAAAGAATTTAAGCGTTTCTGGAAATTCTACCCTAATTGAATGTTTGTATGAAAGCTAACTGCCACGCGAGCAAAGCCGCAGGTCACAGCTAGTAAATTATAAAGTTGCTAATACTAATAACTAAAACTTGACCGAGATTGGATTCGAAATTCGAGATTCGATTCCCGCAGGGGACATTTATGTGATGATTATCTAGATTCCTGTGTTTTTGAAGGTGGAAGTGTTGGTTACATTTTTCATCGTGTGTTAGTATTTCTATTAATGAGGTAGTATCGTTGACGAAATACTACAAGCGTGAAAACGCAAGGATAAAATTTTCTTACTGTAGGGTTAGATTCAATTTACGTTATTTGTCTAGTTTATAACTATGGAATAAATAAATACTCTTGCTATGGAATAAATAATTACTCATTCCGTGCTACTACTCTATAAGTAAGTGATATGAGGATACGGATAGGATCTCATCTCAATTCAGTTGAGCTGAGTTTACGATTTTGATTCAATATCAATGTGGGTGAGAACAAATCATATATATTTAACAAAATTTAGGCATGTTTATAACAAATAATAAACTCACATATATACATACATATTATGAGTATTGCATACTGTAAGTAATTTTACAAATGCGAAAGTCTGGCTGTCCTTCTATTACGTCCTCACGTCTAAACTGCTTGAATTATTTTGACGAAATATGATATTATTAAAGTAAAAAAACCCGCGTTCAAACATAAGCTACTTTTTAAAAAAATCAAAGCCAAAAAGACTGCAACGGAGGATAAAAGTTATTACGAAAATTTTAGCTATTCTTTTTTTATTCTTTAACTATTCTAATATTGACAGAATTGAAGAAAACGGCTAGTATTTTACAAAAATGCCTTCTTAACTTGAATATGCATAAATAATGACAGGACAGCTTTTTATAAGATAAAGGCAAACACAAAAAACTGTCATTGTGACAGTTTAAAAGAGTTTAATTAAATCATTCTAAGGCTAGAGGTCAAGGATTAATATATACTTGCCTTTTTTCCATTAACATAAAACACCAACTGCGTTTCTCTGTGGTCAGGGAGCAAGCTCTCTAATTTATCCATTACAATACAGTAAAAAATTCTAATTTTTCGAAAGACTAGTACTGTCCGTGTCGTCTGCATTAATATTGGAACTGGTATATATAAGGAACTTGCGAAATGACGATACGTAAACAGATATGTAATGAGATAGTGAAAAATTAGGCGATTCTCCTCATGGTAACAAACACTATAAATGCCACTGGTGCGTCGTAATCACATGGCTCGAGATCACGTGTTCCACTTTCACTTAGCTAGCTTTCCTGCCATGCAGCAAGGAGCAGAAGAATGACAAGCACTGAAGTTATGACGACAAGAATGGGTAAGGCGGTTATACCAATGTGGAAGAGCTCCTGCACACTCTTCCACCTAGTTATGACTTACTGGACTTTTGGATTAATCCAGTAACCAACAGCGGGCAGTAAAAACGTCACATTACATTGAACTTAAATTTCTACTTATCTAGAACCCAAAAGTATAGCATCATCTGTATAGAACAGGCGTTCATCACTTGGTCATCCATTATTTACTTGAACCCAGATTTATAAAATAAGTAGGGGTTGCCATAACAAATTTGAACTAAGCCTTTTCCGCCGAAGCCAATTTCTCGCAAAACATCTCATACACAAAACATAGAAAATATTATTCATTAAGTACTAAGATACGATTACAACATATGAGTGACAACAAGTGATACCACATTGGTATGACGTATAACGACGAAAAAAGTTATACATTTAAATATAACAAATATTTTGTTACTATTTTGCATTAATTATTATAATGTAAATTACTCACATTATAGATATAGTTTTTAGTCAATAATATTTGATAATTTTGGCAAACTCAATCTAAAATGTTGGCATCATTATAATTTATAAAGCCAAAAACTGGCAATATTTTATTTAGACGATATGATGAATAAGGTTCTTTGCAGTTTTCATATGCTTAAATCAAATTAGGTGTAAGATAATAATAATGTAATAAATAACACTACAATATAAAAGTAATGTGTGTTGTTGATAGCTATTTCATCATACATAAATTGAAACTGTCATAGAGTGAATTCATTAGATGTTTAAAAAAAATATGTCTAGTTGTGTAGTGTGTTGTGTTTATGTATTTAAGAAGTGGAGGCATTGGCGAGTACGTGTTCCATCCTAGGTCGCATGCATCGTCATTCAAGTCTATGACTGATGATACATGGTGGGATGAAGAGGAAACAGCCTCCGTTAAAAAAGAAAAAAGAAAGCTTGGTTAGACTATGTATCCTGTTTGAAATTGAATGACAGTATGATAGAGTTGAAGAAAGAAATGTACCGTTGTTAAAAGAATATCACTAACACTTAGTGAAAGGGAAGCGCGAAAGTGAAAGTATTAAATTAGAAGACAGGTTGGCTAAAAACTTTGAAACTCTTTTGGAGGGAGGTAAAGGAGTCTCGGAGTTGTTTGTTTTCCTCTAGAATGTATAGAATTAAGTCTAAGTATGGTGACATTCTTGCGAGCACGAACGACGAGTCAAAAAGGGGGAATGAATTTTATTGAGATATTTATGAGTATGTCCAAGATGCCACCGCTAGGTCTGAAAACTCAAATGACTCAGAAATAGCGGAGGCATGTGATAATGTTGCGACAGAAGAAGTTGAATGGGCGATAAGGAGTGTGAAATGTGGTAAGGCTGCGGGTGTAGATATAGTTACAGCTGAGATGATTAAGTTTAGTGGTCCTGTCATCCGGGACTCTTTTTGGGGCATTTGTAACAAATGTTGGACGACCGGCAAAATACCCAAGGACTGACGGCGTGCGGTCATCGTGCCCGTGTATAAAAGCAAGGGTTCACGCATGGACTACATCAATTACAGAGCTATCAGTTTGATCAGTTTAGCGTCAAAAGTGTATGGAAAAATAATTCAAAGAAGGTTGCTAGGGATGTCGGATAGAATATTGTGGAAGACTCAATGTAGTTTCAGGTCTGGAAGAGGATGTATGGATCAGGTGTTTTCGCTCCGCAACATCGTAGAGAAGCATCTGACGGTGTGCCAGAGGGTTTTCTATTGTTTTATGGATCTCGAAAAAGCGTTTGATTGGGTTGTACGTAAGGAACTTTGTGACATTTTACCAGATTTTGAGACAGACGGATCCCAGCTGTGTGCTTTGCAGTATTTAGATTGCAAAGCATGTGTGCGGGCGGACGGATGTTGCCGTCTCGGCTTAGTTTAAAGTTAATAATGACGCAATGCAGGGTTGAGTGTTGTCAGCATAATTGTTTAGCTTGTATTTGGACAAATGTCCTCAAAGGTTAAGATCATTGAATGTTGGAATGCGTATAGGCGAATGTGGGAATGCATTTGAGCGACCAAGTGGTGAACTGCCTGTTTTATACAGATGATACTGTACTTTTGGGCTCTTCACCATCTGAGCTGCAAATACTGCTCACAGTTATGGAAGGAGATTTTATAGAAACGGGCTTACATCTGAATGCGATGAAAACAAAAATAATGGTGTTTGAAAGAGACGTAGCCGGAACGGATGTAAGAGTTTTAGTTGATGATGTAATATTGGAGCAAGTGAATGACATTGTATATCTTGGTTGTACTTTTAGCAGGGATTGAAGGTACTACTCGGATGTGGAAAGGAGGGTGTGTGGAGGGAATAGTGTGAATGGAGCGCTGGGTAAGCTATTTAAAAGCGAGATTTTGAGTCAAAAAGCTAGACTCGCCTTTTTTGTTTTTTTTTTATGTTATAGGAAGGCAAACAAGCAGACGGATTTCCTGATGGTAAGAAATTAACGCCGCCTAGAGACACCAAAGATGGTAATGGTGCGTTGCCAACCTGAGGTCAGTAGGTATGTTAGGCCTCGAGCAAAAGTAAGTTTACCGGCTACCTTACCCTCCGAACCGGAACACGTCATGACGTTATGGCGGCAGGAATAGGTAAGGCGATGGTACCAATCCGGGCGAGTCGCAGCAAAAATCTACCACCTAGTCAGTCAGTCGCTTTGTATATTTCTGTGCTTACTCCAACGTTGTTGTATGGAAGCGAGATTTGGGTATGTCAGAAAAAGCATGAAAGTAGGATAAATGCAGTGAAATGAGAGCGATACGAAAAATCTGTGGCGTCACGCTCGCTGTCTGCATATGTATATGGCCGTGATATTTGGTACTCGATACTCTGCCTTCCGTTTAATAAAGGAGTTACCGTTGAAGTGAGATAAAACTCTTAATGTTAATAGAGCTTTAACTCACTAACGTGTAGATGTAGTCCAATTTATTTTTTGTTTTTAACTTATTTCAAAAAAGGAAGAGCATCTCAATTCGAGTGTATTTTTTTTTGTTACTTGGTTTCTCGCCCAATAGCCAACCGATTTTGATAGTTCTTCATAGAAAGATAGGTTTTTCCCGTGTTGATCCGAGCCCATTTGCAATAGACCATCTGCCTTTGTGACAGGCAACTCGTAAAAGGCGCTATGCTTTTTTTAATAGTAGAGGAGGCAAACGAGCATGTGGGTCACCTGATGAAAAGTGATCACCTCCGCCCACGGACATCCGCAACACCAGGTGTATCACAGATGCGTTGCCGACCTTTAAGCAATGAGTACGCTCTTTTCTTGAAGGTTCCTAAGTCATAATCGTTTGGGAATACCGCCCTCAGTAACTGATTCCACAAAGGTGTTATACAGGATAAAAAATGTCTTCGGAATCGCACAGTTGTAGTTCGCCATGCATCGAGATGATAAGCATGCTATATTAAGCTTTGACGCGATGTCCGCAGGTGGAAATCAGCGGCTGGAATTAAACCAAACAACTCCGCAGAACATTCCCAATGATAGATGCGGTAGAGAATACTGAGTGACCCAACATCTCTACGCAACGCCAAGGAATCAAGCCGATTGGTAATTACCCGGTCATTGACAATTCGAATCGCTCTACGTTGAATGCGGTCAAACGGAAGGAGCTGGTACTGTGGAACCCCTGCCCAGAGTTGAGAACAGTACTCCATATGAGGCCGAATTTGCGCTTTATATAGTTGTAAGCGATGGGTCGGCTTGAAACACTGTCTCGCTTTACTGACCACACCAAGTTTTTTACAGGCTATTTTAGCCTTCTCCTCCAGATGACTACAAAATTGAACATTACTCGAAATGTCAACGCCGAGTATATCAATGCAGGCTGTGGCAGAAAGGGAAACGCTCTCAAATCGAGAATATGCGAGAAAAGGAGTCTTTTTAGCGGAAAACGTGCAAAATTGTGTCTTGTTAGGGTTAAATTGCACCAGAATCTGCTAGCTCCAAAACGAAATTTCAGACAAAAGATTGTCAATTTTAGACACAAGTTGGTTCCAGCTCTCGATGACATGTTCTCGCGATATATTATGTCGGCCAAAGTATAAGGTATCTCCAGTAGTGTCGTCTGCATAGCAATGAGTGTCACTTATTTTGCAACATGTCATTGATATGCAGCAGCAACAAAGTAGGAAAAATCACACAGCCTTGGGGAACACGAGCATTGACAGGTTTGGGCTCCGAGCACACACCGTCGACAACGACCTTGATGTTACGCCCCGTCAAAAAACTAGTGATCCATGTACATAATTTCTCAGGAAGACCGTAAGAAGGAAGCTTCGATAGAAGCGCCTTGTGCCACACCCGATCGAAGGCTTTCGCTATGTCCAAACTGACAGCCAATGCTTCTCCCTTGATTTCGACTGCTTGCGCCCATCGGTGTGTTAAGTAAACCAAAAGATCACCAGCTGAACGACCACGAAGGAAACCTTATTGTCGATCATTTAACAGCTGGTGCTTCTCTAGATACCTTAAGAGCTGGCAGTTTGTTATGGATTCCATAACTTTGGAAAACAAGTAAGTTATAGCTATAGGTTGGTAAGACGGATCCGAGCGGTTACCTTTTCTAGGGATCGGGGGTACTAAAGCGGTCTTCCATGAATTTGGTACAATGCCTGATGAATAGAAGAGCCGGAAGAGTAGCGTTAAAACCGGTGCCAGCTCAGGAGCACACACTTTGAGAACAATCGGAAGGATACTATCGGGCCCACTCGACTTGTTGACGTCCAATGAAATAAGTGATCTACGCACTGAACTCTGCAGAAACTTTATTTCTGGCATAGACACATCACACCGCGGGAAGGTCGGCGGCGTGTTTCCATGGTCATCTAAAGTCGAGTTGGAAGCAAAGAGGGAGCCTAGAAGTTCGGCTCTCTCTTTCGCATCATAGGCCAGCGAGGCATCACTCCGGTGTAAAGATGGTAAAAATGGCTTCGTGAAATTTCCATGGACAGCCTTGGTGAGAGACCAAAACGCTCTTGTTCCCGAAGGTAAGCGGGCCAGTTTCTTGCCAATTCTGCCAATGTACTCGGACTTTGGCCTAGCAATAGCTCTTTTGAAAGACCTAGAGGCAGAACTGTACTTCTTTTTAATCGAGCTGGTGTTTTCGTCGCAAGACTTCACTGCCATGGCCCAGGCTTGGTAGCATTTCCGCTTATGGCTAAGTGCTATCTTACAGGGACGACTAAACCAAGGCTGGGATTTGCCACCTACAGGCACTGAAGAGAACGGAATATAAAGTTCCATATCCTGCAGCACCATATCAGTGACAGCATGAGCAACGATGTCTGGATCATCCAGCGAGAAGCAAATCTGCGTCCATGGGTAAGATGCAAAAAGAGATTGCATCCCGTCCCAATCTGCTGACCTATAATGCCACACTCGACGTCGGCCCGATGGTGGTAGCCGCAAACAGGGTGGAATGGACACTGCACTCCGGACTAAGCAGTGGTCTGAAGATCCAAGAGGGGCATCGACAGAGACTTTATAGTTCTCGAGGTGAGAGGTTGGCAGAAGGTCTAACAGTGAAGGCGTATGATTCCCCACATCTGGAATTCGCGTGGGCGAAGTCACCAGTTGCGTGAGATCATAGGATAGGGCAAAGTCGTGAACAGATCTTCCCGCATGATCGGTGGAACGTGAACCAAGGCAATCAGCATGGTGGGCGTTAAAATCAACAAGAATCAAGATCTCCGCGGATGGGATCTGCTCAGATACAAAATCGGAAGCCATTTGCATATGTTCAACAAGCCGGTCTGTCTCAGCATTGCCGATATGTGACCTGTACAGGCACGCGTAGACACGCGGGTGGTCTGAGCAGTCAAAGCGCAACCAAAGAATAGACAGGTTTTTGCCTACAAGATTGCCGAAACGCCGGAAACAAATATCCTCTATGACGAAAGCGCACACGCCAGCCCGAGGTATAAATGAATGTTCCTGTTTATACCCCGGGTAGGAGAGGTACGATGTGTCAGCCGGAGAAGATATTTGCGTCTCAATCAAAAAGAGCATGGCCGGCTTCGCCGTCTCCTGGTTAGAATCCGTGAATTCTAAATTAGAAACACCATAGGGGGATTGGTCTCCACCACTAATGCAGGTGGTACCCCCCGGGGGACTAACACTTTGAATTTGCGGCTCCATTATAATATGAGGAGGGGGGAGTGGGCATCCGGGACTCTCACCAACCAGACAAAACGCAGCAGCAACGCTGCTTCTTCACGCCGGTCTTAAGTTAGAGAGTAGTACGTCCCCGGTCGTGCCGGCCCATTAAACACTTACCGTCACTAGCACTGTAACATGCAGCATAATATTCTACTATGCAGCGACTGGCCCGGATTGGTACCACCGCCTTTATTCCTGCCGCCACAATGTCAATGTATGCCTTTGACGTTGTACTGGAGGATAGGGTAGCCGGTACACTTGCTTTAGCTCGAGGCCTAAGGTTGGCAACGCATCATTACCATCTTTGGTGTCTCTAAGCGGCGTGTATTTCTTACCATCAGGAAACCTGTCTGCTTGTTTGCCATCCAATATCATAAAATAAAGATCGTGATCCCGAGGTGGTCACATAATAGTTTTATCAAGATCCGAGGAATGGTTTTTAGTACACTTAGTAGTGAATATTTTTTTTACTTATCTTGACAACCTTATTAAGTGAACTCAAAACTACCAGTAGAGTGTTGATAAAATTTATTTGGGACCATTTCGGAACCATTTGCTATCTTTCGAAAAAAGAATTATCAACTGGTGACCTGGTACCCAATGAAATAGTTGGAGTTAGTTTTTGAAGTTTTACTAC
>NJDC01002502.1:71757-90581 GCA_002245475.1 Calephelis virginiensis
GAAGAAGTGTGTTGAGCTAGATGGAGACTATGTCAAAAAATAAAAATAAATTTAGACCCACTTTTCTTTCATTTTCTTGGTCGGGCTTAAAACTTTTGGATCTACCCTCGTATAAGCAAAATCGTTACAGTTTTTGTTGTATTGTTTAATTATTGTAAGGATTATCATGATGTGCATCACAAAAGATTTTTCCTTTGATTCAGGTACTTTGTTTAGAATAAATAATATTTAGTCTATTTGGAGCCCTTTGCAATAATAAGTTGCCCTATTAGATCCAATCTACCAATTCTTATCGCCATGACAGTTTCATGTTCCTGGATTACTATGTTACCCGTGTCGGGAGGCATCTATCATCTGCCACACCACCAGATAGTAACGCATCTCTAACGTATTGGTGTCTAAATCACGATTGTCTAATCTATCTAAATCACCATCAGAAGAGCCGTGTGTTTGTTCCCTTATCTCACAAAATAATCCCGAAGCACCCCTTGTTTCCTACACTTCAACTTCACAAGAACTTTGTTATCCCCGGCCGTGAGTCAATTGGCCATATGTATCTATATATACCTGCAAATGGTCTTTATTCTTGAACTATTTTCTTTAATGTTATTTCACGAACATAAAGGCTGTCACATACGTGAGCGGTTTTAATGAGGGTTTTCTGTGGTGTGCTGCGTGATTTACCTACCTTTACAGTGTACCAAATTCATTAGTCTATATTTCTCAATTTATATCCAATTTGCTTCCTCGTTGACCGCCTCGTGGGTCGAGTGGCTAGCGTACACGCCTAACTACGCCGACCAACCGCGAGGCTCGGGTTCGATTATTTGGCTATTTGACTTAAAACTACTACTTGACTATTTGGTTTAAAACACAAAATTATGAAGAAATAGAATCATTATGTAAAATTTAAATAACAATAATTAAAAACAACAGTAATAATAATTAGTTAAAATGGATACTCACACTCGCACACACACAGACACAAACACACACACACACACACACACACACACATACATAATCAAACACACATAAATGTTTCATACTCATACCAACACGCATGAATGCATGCAAATTGCACATGTTACAAATTTCAATTAATAATAATAATTAAATATCATAACATTAATAATAGGTAATTATTTAAAAAAATATTTGTAATCAAATTGTTTTTACCTAGTGTGTCACCTACCTTAACATCTACATTGAGCTATGACAGAGCAGCGCTTCCTAACACAAATGCTTTGTTGCATTTAAAAGGAAACGCTACCCTCTTTTAAAAATGTTAATGCATTTAGTATTGAATAAAGATTTTTTTTTTGATTCCCGATGGGGGCAGGCATTTGTGTGATGAACATTTAGATGTCTGCATTTCTGGGTCTGGGTGTTTATTAAATTTATTTTGCTATCTTATATAAGTATTACTATGTATATATAGTATTGTTGACTAACATCCATAACTCAAGCATATAATTTGCTTATTTTGGGGTTAGATTCAATTTGTGTAACTTGTCCAGAGATATTTATTTATTTATTTATCGGCTCTGTGGTCTAGCGATCTAGTGTTGGACTTGACTTCTTGAGGTACCGGGTTCAAACTTCGGGTCAGGCGACATAAAGAAAAAGAGTATTTCAATTTTTTTTAATAAAAACAACATTGCCCGGGATTTGCTATGTGCCCAGCTGGCGATCGTATTGCCACCCATCACATTGTGCGGCTTAGTATCTTCGGCTAGTAGTGGCTCCTTGGATTGTATCTCTGCCTACCCTTTTGGGGATATTGGCGTGACGATACTTTCTATGTCAACTTACTATTATTTCCATAAATTTATCGAGGGCCAGAGAACATTAAAGCAGGCGCGGCTCTAGTCTTCTAAAACAGTTGTCGTCAGTGTCTCTGAAAATCGGTAAAGCGCGAGTCGAATTGTGTAATCGATTATGATCGGTACAGAGCATAATTACGATGAAGATGCTTACGATTAAAGAATAAGTTAAAATCCTGTACATATATGCAGTGTATAGGTCCACTGGACCAAGCAATTAGGTGAACACTAGTATAATATATATATATATATATATATATATATAGACATCTTGAGATCATCGACCTCAGTACAGCCTCAAGATATGCCATCATGCCCACAGCGGTTTCATATCCTTGTATCGAAAATTCATATATGTTTTTTTTTATGCTCACTTCTCGAGGTCAGTTAACAAACACACGGTTACAGGTGCGTCGATGTCCTGAAGCCGGGATGGAAGGCCTATTGTGCAAATCTACCGGCTACCTTACGCTCTAGACAGGAACATGACGGTCATTATGACGGCAGGAATAGGTGAAGGATCTCCCGGGCAAGTAACTGTATATCACCAAAGGATTTGTTGGTAATGACCTATACTTAGACTAGGATGGTTGATGCTGGAGATGGTATCTAATCCCAAATCCAGCAAGTTATTTGATTAGACGACAAGAAATCAGTAATAAATGAGAGTTTTTTATATACCTACCTTATAGCATAAAGTATAAATTTTTGACAGCATTATATTAGTGTAAATCTAATGTAATAATTTTAAGGCATTAAAACTGCAAAAACGCCTCTGCAGCTTCATTACTACATCAAGGTACATAAAACAATACAGTAAAAATTTTAACTGAAAACTTAGGTACAGAATCCTGATCAAATATATATTGGACCATCGCATGTTGACCTTCCTTATTTTTATGAAAAAAGGGATTAACAAAATCCATTAATCGTGGGTGTCCTGGTTGTGCCTTTGCCCAACCCTTCGGGGATATGGGCGTGAAGATGCTTGCTTGCTTGCATTAATTATTGGCACAATAATTGCATAACAAACATACAGTATACAAAAACAAGGTATTAGGACCTCGACCTACTTCTTTTTTGGAGTCGGAATAGCAAAAATCAATCCAATGAAGAAAATTAAATACATTTTACTTTTATCTGATCCATTACCTCAAGACGGAAATATCTGCAAATATCTTAGGGGTCGGCGTAGTTAGGAACTACATTTGGGAAACAAGGATAAATGAGGGTGATGAAAATAAATATTTACATTAAAAATTTATTCAAAAAAGTACAAAAACAACGTTTATTAACGGTCACATTAAGGGCCAGTGTCAATAACCTATCCAAGATAATTCTACAGATCATTAACCAGGCAACCGCTGTCATTTTTCAAAAATGAATAAAAATATCTTAGCAACCAACAAGTACGACTAACTCAAGTAACTTAGCTCTAGTAAGGTTATCTAACTGTAGATATATTATTGAAATAGGCCGTCAAATGCATTTACAAACGAAACATTATTTCGTAATTAGTCTATATTTTGAATAGAGTAACGCAACTAGAAGTAACAACCAATTTTAAACTGACTATCGTAATGTAATGAAATGAAAATAGTTTATTTGCGAAATATGCGTCTTAAAAACTACAAATTATTTAACCATATCACAATATTCTACTATTGTAGCGCGCAAAAATAATTATTATTCACTAACAAGACTACTCGTGGTAGACAGCACTCTAACAACAACATGGCTAGGTAGGGATCAACCACCTTACCATAAAGGAACTGTCACGATTCGGTCCGGAGAGAGAGTAGTCGATTGACTTTAAGTCATAACGTTCACGCCACGTGATACTACGCCAATAGGCCACGGTTACCTCTTGCCTTAAGGAAAGCCGCGTGTTTGCCGTGCGCCGTGCCGTTAAGAATAGAAAAGTTACCAGGCAAGTTGCTTAACAGCACTGGGGTCTGATTATGTATCTCAGTTGCCAACTCAACATGATAAAGTGTACATCAAATGACGTCATTTGTGTTTGCTATCTCTGTTGTATTTATGTTGGTCACTGGAGATAGCAAATATAAAACACGTCATTTGACAGCTATTTTTGATGACAGCTATATTGATGTACACTTTTCCATTTTGAGTGGGCAACTGAGTTACATATTCAGCCCGCTGGTCTTGTTGGAAATGATCTATTAAACCTTTGCTCGCATCTTACAAGCTGTCAGGCAAGCTGTCAGGCAAGGTGACAGATGTTTTACTCTACAAGGTTTCGACTAACACCGGGAAAATCTACAGAGTTTACTCAATATTATAAGAATGCCATCACAGATTATACCCCTAAATGCCATGTTGAAATATAAGAAATGTGATTTCTAATATGTTTATTACTCTTTGGCACTAAAAGCTGCTGGATGAATTATGATAAGGTTGTTTATATTATCTTACTCTACAAAAGCTAACGAAAACTTGCATTTGTGGTGTTCATTTCTGGATTAGTATTACCATCTTCCCTAAGTATTCCTTTCACCTATAGGTAAACTCGAGTAAGCAAACACACATTTTTTATCATGGGTGACTGGTGATTTCCAAAGACTGGACGATGTTTCTTGCTATCAGAAGTGCAGTCTGCTTTTTCCCCTTCCTAAATTACAATGTTTCAAATCTGCGTTAATTTATTGTTGTGCTGAATCTTATTTATTTATCTTTTTTGTACACCAAATAAAATTAATTTGAACAAAAGGTGATCTTAATGCGTATTGCCATTCTAGTGGAGTCAATGTTCCAATTATTAAAATAAAGTCATTTGTTAACTACTTATATGGTTTCGACCTGGAATTGCATACTTGATGTATCATGATCATGTTTTGTTATAATGATATATCTACAATATAAGAATTGTATTATACACATAATAGCAATTACATTATCACTGGTTTCTTGCTCAGATGTTACAGAACAATCTTAAAGACAGATTCACATATTGCGAGGAATTTTAGAGCGCCACGCTCGCCTCTACATATAAAACAAAATCCTCCGGCAACGTCAGTGGATTCATGACATACTCAAAAATTACTAAACGATTTTTTATACAATTTTCATCAATAGATAGAAAAATTCGTGAGAAATGATCAAGGTTTTGCGTAAATTGATAAAAATTAGAAATTTTCGCAAAGTCAAATATAGACCCGCGATAAATCAACGCTATACTAAGCGAGGACGTACTTATGTGGGGAATCCGCAATGCATCTATCCTCCTGTTCTTGTCTACTTCTTCCAAGTGATATAAAGCACGCTATGTTTTCATCGTTTTCTTTTTCGGATCTCATAGATTTTGCTAAATTTAGAATTTTTCTAAATTTGTTTAATGATTTTGCTGTTTGGTGTTAAGGAGTTATATTCCAAGGTATCTTCACAGTTTTGGTTGATGCCTTTACCTGATTAAAAAAAACAATACACGTTATGGAAATTCTAATAATTAAAGCTCAGATTGGTGCCACAGTTTTCTCTGTTGCTGCCGTCACAATATCAGTGTTCTCGACGGTAGATTAGGTGGCTAATTTGCAGACGTTACGTACAAGCAGGCCATTGCATAACCACGCACTAGTAACATCATCAATCTATAACATAATATATCTATAAACTAGTAACAGTCTACATGCGAATTGTTTTCTCAACTTTATGTCTCTATAAAAATTCTTCATCGGTGCTCTTAAATACAAAAAGTAGAACGAAGGTTCTTATGAATGAAAAGAAAGAAGAAGATTCTTATTAATGAAATAAAAAAATACCATTTCGGTGATAGAATCAACGCATGCCATTCGAATTCGTGCGCAAGTAGCCGGCACCTCCATAAAAAAATCGGGGGAAGCCCCGGCATCTATCCGCGCTGATTTTATTGCTTCTTTAATGGCAAAGAAAACTGATGCAGCCAGGAAAAGTGGTGGTTCGCCAACAGCCTAAAAATAGGAAAAATTATGCTAGCCAAATGTTTTTATTAAGTCACTCAACCTTAGAACTCTTCTTTTAATATGTTAGGTATACACTGACAGGTTTAGGTCACTTATACATTTAGATCTAGAAATACAGCTACAGTTTTGTTCACCAGAAAAATGACCGTATCGAGACTCAAACTCTAGCCTGATTTATAGTCGACGGCGATAGGCGTGTATCTTTCGAACAACGAATCGTATATTTAAATCCATTCATACTTTTAGTATTTTATGTAGGACCATCAGAATATTAATTTATCGACGAGTAGCTTTATTACCTATACTCAGCTGCCTGTTTTCGAAGAAGTTTGAAAAAGCACCAGCACTTGCGTCGTAGCACTTTACTTTTTGAATTGACTAGTTATCTTATCCATCGGCTAAACTTAATTTTTTTTAATGTAGTAGCAAAAACATGGGCTTACGAAAATTGCAATACCTTTAGATGTTACATAAAATTGAATCCTTCTAGATAAATCTTGCCTAACTTTTACTAACAAAACTGTGATAACTCTAACTGTGTTACTACTACTAAATCCAATAACTATTACCTTTGATGAATAAACCGCGCGTGGATTTGGAGCTCCTCTTAATAACGACACATTAAATTCTTTCGGAATATCTGAAAACCCTGGTATTTTATATGTACCTGGGCCTTTCGTAAGAACTTCACCACTTGGTGAAAACAACATTTCCTCAATTGTATAAAATCCATACCCTTGCATAAAAGCACCTTCGATCTGTCCAATGTCTATGGCTGGATTTATACTTTCCCCGATATCCATCACTATATCTGTCCTTAACACTTGATGATCACCAGTTAAGCAATCAATAACGACTTCTGAGCATGCCACTCCATATGTGAAATATTCAAACAGTTTTCCTGAATTTGTTTTTGGATCATATTCTATTTTGGGCATTGAATAAAATCCTGTCGCTGACAAACAAACTCTATCCATATATGCTGCGGAAATCCAATCTTCCCATTTACTGTCTGGCGTACCCATATACGGTTCTAACCGTTTATTTATTTTATTACATGCATCTATAACAGCCATGCCATACATATCCGAGCTTATACTCGCAGCGGTTGAAGAACTGTTAGGGACTTTGTCTGTAGCCATTTCACTAATGTTAATTTTGGATACGTCAATGCCTAAACATTTAGACGCAACTTGAATCATTTTCGTGAATAATCCTTGGCCCATTTCAATTCCTCCTATAGATAATAATACAGAGCCATCGGTATATACCAAAAGCAAAGCTCCTGCTTGCATTAGAAAGTCAGTTTGAAAGGATATTCCGTATTTTGTTGGGACTATACTAAGTCCTTTCTTTTTCCATCTATTTGCACTATAAAACAAAATATTTATTAAATAAGTTCTTAAGCAAGATTTTATTTCATTCATTTTAAACCATTTGGTGTGAAATTAATGGGAATACTTATTTATTATTATTACTTTGGGAAGCGGAAAAGTTATTTTAAAGGCAATCGCTGCTTATAAAAACTAAAGGTTTTGACGGTCTATGTCAATTGACGGTAAACGACGGAAGAAAGATTGAGTAAGTAGGTCTGGTCTAACTCTGTCTAACTAGTCTGGAGTGAAATGCAAGTAACATAAACCAATAATGACCCTTTATAACTTAGGTACTCGATAGTTAAGCAGTTAGTCGCCACGAAGTAACCTTGAGCCAAAGCGGTGAAAAAATGTTATTGACAAATTATTTTTGTGTTATTTTGGGGGTAGATAATGTTACTTTTCAGGGTTAATATGTCCTAGTTACCAGTTGCAAAAAAATTTACTTTTACATACCTATTAAATTCATCGACTAATTTCTTTCTTTTCCAGTAATTAGAGGTTTCGATGCACTCATTCCAACATCTGTCTAATGTACAATGGGTAAGTGTTTGATTAAAATGTGTTAGGTCTCCTTCTTTATAAAGGTTTAATTTTATAATGTCTTCACAAGTTTTGTTAAGTTTTACAGCAATATCTCTTATAATGGATTCTGCTGCCAGCATAGACTTTGGTGCTCCGAAACCTCTAAATGCTGTGTTTGATGGTACATTCGTTTTGCATAAATATCCATTTACTTGTAAGTTTGGAATAAAGTAACAGTTATCAACATGTGTGATTGCCCTTGCCATCATCTAAAACAAAAAAGTTTTAAGATTTGAATCGTCAAATAGAAAACATTTGTGACGCTTCTGTTTAATACTAAATCTACCACCGGATCAGCATGCGGCTACACACTGAGAAGATCTGGCAAGAAATTCAGCAGGTTTGTCTTTTTTCCTCGTTTTAAAATAAGTATACAATAACTAAAGTGAAGATACAGGATGGTTTAAAGAAACTGGCATGAGGAGCAATAATCCCAAGCGCTCTTATCTGCTAAATATTCAGCGATAGTATAACCCAGTATAACTTTTTCATATAATTTCTAATTTAACACATTTCTTAAATTTATTAATTGAAAGGGTTTTTCATATAACCGGGAAGTTTATTGTAAAACCGTATACATTGGCCCATGAAAGAATAGCTTACTCAATGGCGACGAGACCCAAGCACAGCAAGATTATTTTTATTCCTTGTATTGACGCAGTGTATGTACATCACAATTCCTTTTAAATGGACTTATATTTCTGTGAACATATATTAAATTTTCACAGATATTATATACACCGTGTAAACGACAGCGTACCGAAAAATGCAAACATGGGTTCTGTATATGATAGACTTGCTTATGTAGTTGGAATTTCGATCCGAAATTTCATGATTTTTTAAAAAATGTACATTTTTTTATTGATTTCACTATTATTTCATTAATAATATCTAACACAACTCGATTTTTATTTAAAATCTAATAAATAACACATTTTTACTAAAATCGGCAATGTAATAAAACAGGGTATCAGGTCGGCACTTACAGCTCGCAATGCGCGGCTTAATGCAAATACTTTGTTCGATATACATTGCGGGCTGAGAAACTGCTTAATATTTAACCACTTGTTTCCGACAAAAACTTTTAACGGAATTTTAAAGTCTGATATGTATCTAAATTACCACAGAAGTTTTCGTTACGATATCAAATATACCCTGTTTATTATAAGTAAGCAATAACTTTAAGAGAATGTCCCCATATGTCCAATATATTTTAATTTTTATTGACTTAAAGGCCTTTGATTATATCTGATGCGTCAAAAACACGAAAATTAACTATTTCTACACTCATTGACATATTGTTTTAGCAATGACTCTGCAGCACTAGGTGTTGAACTGAAAGCTTTAGTAGTTTCAGCTGCAACATTGGTTAATATTTTTTTAAACTCTATGGCTACATCTAGTTTTTCTTTTATGTTCAAATCATTTATTCTCAAGTGATATTCATTATTATTACATAAATTACTATAGTATGCCAAAACCCAGCTCAATCGCTTGAGGATAGATGCCATTAAATTTACTTCTAAAAATCGGAATGACTTACCGAGCAGGAAATATCCATAGAACAACCAGTATTCGCATAAATATCGAAGACGCTACTTTTAATTCGTCCATCTTCATCAAACCCAGTCTTATATTTTATAAGAAAAGGATGTCTATATCCAGAGATTTGCATATCCTCATCCCTATCCAAAACAGCTCTGATTGGTTTTTTCAACTTGTAAGCAGCTACGGCAACAGGTAACGCTAAAGCATTCACCCTGTATTCCTTACCACCAAAACCTCCACCAATCCTTTTTACTTTACTTATCACTTTATGATTTGGTACGCCCAACACATGAGAAATCTCTTTCTGAAAATATAAATGTAAATTAAATAAAAACAACACTTATCTACATAAAACTACTCTGTGATATCTAAACCTCGTCCGAAGCATAAGTTTGATGACGATGTTATCCATAGTAAAGCTGTTTGTAGAAAAGACGACATTTAACATTATAGATTCATCAACCCCCCTGTGTGTATGTGTCTGCCTAACTGTGGCATCATCATCAAATGGGCCAATTTCGATACAGAGTTTTTTTGGAAAGCTGACTTGATCAAGACAGTTCTTAGCTACATCTTAATATTTATAAATTACGTGCACTCTTAATCTACTTAACCGATTTCATTCAAATTTGCAAACCGTGTGCAATTTGATCCAACTTGAAAGATAGGATTACTTACATCTCAATTTATGATCAAAAAAATTACCATCCGAGCGAAGCCGGAACAGGCAGCTAGTTTCGTACATGTTTTATCGTGGGTTACTGTTTTTTTTTAATTTTATGATTATTTAATTAATATTTTGCTTTTATCTGCGCTTTTTGCACTAGGTTGCGTTTATGCGGTTATCTGATATTTCAACTATTACTAATATCATAATACTCTCGATTTACAATAAAATCTGTGTAATATTTTAATGACTATAACTACATAATCATTATAAAATTTAATTTCTTACCGCTAAGTCTCCAGGACTTTGAGTCCCGCATATTATTTCTAATTCATCCTCTTTTCGTATAGCAAATGCTGACATTGTCTCTAAATAAAAATGTTCTTGTGCTCCACTTCTTATATATCCTTCTACTATATATGATGACGTTGATAAAGCTTCTTCTGGGTTTCCTTTTTTTATAGTTCTTGGGTATTCCGGATAAAAAGATTCATAGGCTATCGCATCTTCAATAGTGACTATAACAGGATGCAGTTTTTCATATTTAATATCAATTAAATGCTTAGCTTTTCTTGCAACTTTTTCGGATTTAGCTACCACAGCTCCAATGACACAGCCACGACTTGTTACAATATCTCTTGCAAACACTTCTTCATCTTTAAAAATTGGCCCAATCTTATTACGTTTGTCAGATAAATCCGCAGAGGAAAGAAATGCTACAACATCTGGTAAAGCTAAGGCTGGACTAGGATCAATGGATATTATTTTTGCATGACTTTCTGTACTAATTACTAAGCACAAAAATAGTTCTCCTTCCATTACGGGTAGGTCATCACAGTAAATTGCTTCACCAGTAGCTTGTTTTAATGCTGACAAGTGCACGATAGGCTTCCCCACGCTATCAAAAACACTTCTATTGTTTTGTTTAATTTCAAAACACTGTACGCTTTTGGGATATGGTACTGGGATGTCGTAAACACCAGACAGCTCTGTAGTGCTAACTTGGGTTCCATTGCGGCTTAGTTTGTTTAAAACATATAAATAAAATCTAAAAAATAAACTTAAACTTAGGGATTTCCGATACAAAGCCATCCCGCCAGGGGATGCATCATCTAATTCTAATTCATTCGTTAAATGTTCAAAAGCTGTTTTAAGTAATTCATCATTCCAATGCAAACTTTTCAACGCATTAGACGTCTGCACAGCACAAATAGTCAACGGGGCTACTCCTCCATAGCATATTTTCAGTTCCGCAACTTTATTGCTATGTTTAATTAATTTTAAATTGAAAGCGGCAGTTACTATTGTAATATCATCGTCTCTTCTTCTTGATTGTTTATAGGCTTTAAAAAATTGCATTTCTTCTGTAAATGGAATTTCAACCGAGAGAACAACCTCATCATCTGCAATCGCTACTTTCCTGTAGCCAGTAAAAAAAATATTGTCTATCACAATCTTCTTTGAACCAGCTTTAACACTAGATACATTTATGATAGCAGAACATGCCATAAGTATAGGATTTAAATCAGAAACAGGGCTGGCTGTTACAATATTGCCTACAAGTGATGCAACATTTCGAACTTGGCTTCCAGCAAACCAATGAAGCATACTTTTGATCGCTTCTAAGATTTGCATTTTATCATCTTCTACTAATATCATCTTCTGTAAAAAATTGTCTAAGTCTGATAATGATACAGCAGCTCCTATGTCAATGCCATAATCAGTTTTTCTAATAATATTCAACTCACTTATTAATACAGGACACAATAATAATGGATATTTTTTTCTTTTGTACTTAACTTCCACTCCTATTTCAGTATTACCTACAACAATCTTACTATTTGGAAAACTATCTTTTATCCGCAATAGTTCTTCTAATTTTGTTGGCCGTATCCATATTACATCACTACCTTTATAATACAGAAGAGTATTGCCATATTCTTTTTTCAACTTTAGTTCTGGAGGGAAAATAGGTTCCTGTGATTTACAATAAGGTTTAAATTTTGATTTATCAACAAGAGGTTCAGTGTTACTATTTAAACGACAACACTTCTCACCCATTGTGCAGGCTCCATTCTCTTTACTCAAAGCAAAATTGTTTTCCCAAGGTTCAATGAAGGTTTTGAAAGCTTCAATTATGGGCCTATAACCAGTACAACGACAAAGATTCCCCTGTAATGCATGCTCAATGTTGTTGTAGTCTATTTTATTCTTATTTCTCAGTAAGGTATACATGGACATAACAATGCCCGGTGTGCAAAATCCGCATTGTGATCCATGTGATTTGGCTATTCTCTCCTGTACAGCATGAAGTCGTTCTTTTGTGGAGCCAATCCCCTCGACAGTTGTAACTGCTAATCCATGTACTGCACATAGTGGTGTCAAGCAAGCGTTTACGGCTATATGTCTAAGACACCAGTTCAGGTTATTGGTTACATAATTATTAGGTATATTATTTATAGAAAATTTTGAACTATTTAATCATTGCGAATAAAGTAATAAATGAGCAAAACATTTACTTTATTCTTTCAGCACACTAGTTCTAAGTATTGTAATCAGTTAGTAATAAATGGCGTCCTAAGTGACGATAAATTTCATAATACCTAAATACCTTTAGAATTGGTTACAGAGGTGTAATGGAAAATATTAAATACACCAAATAGAACTCGTTCATTCGACGCATCTCTGCAGCATAAGATTGTAAATTTTTAGGTTAATTGAATACCAAATAACTACTTTAATTTTTCATTTTACTTTATCGTGCCTATCGCAATTTTCTTTGTATTTTTTCATGCTCTCTATGAAAACTATTAAATTTAACACTTTAAGTTAACTAAAATTGAATTCCAATCTTAAATTAAACAAATACCTTATAAAAATTATATTCTCGGATCAGTTAAGACACCAATAGATTTAGATTATGTTTTTTATGGATTTACCTTATATTTTCTGTTATTACAAGCTTTAACACTTTCCAATTTATGATTAAATATTTTTTTGGACTTAGGTACTTATGACACTTCATGAATTCAGTAAAGGATACTTGATTCTATTATCTTCTAAACACTGGGACAGCATAACAGTACATGCGCCGCATCCACCTTCTCCACATCCATATTTGGTGCCGGTCAAATGAAGCTTTTTACGTAAATACCAGAGAAGCGTTAATTCGGGGTCAGGATTTTCTTCGATTACCTGTAATTTAATTCAAGTAATTGTTCTAAATTGTTTACGAATTTATACGAGACTACGAATATATGACGGAATTTTCAAAGCTGGGCTTATGGAAGTGTTTGAGATATTTAAGGTCGTCTCTTAAAAGGCAGTTCCTGGCAAACTTATATCCTAGTGTCTATTGCCCAAAGCTGAGTCTTACCATCAGGTTAGTTATTTTGCGAAAAACTGGAAAAGTATGTTATCAAACATAAAAGTTTCGCTTTTTTAACAATTCGCTACAAAATTAATATGATGGTTTTAATACAAACGCAGTTATAAACCAAACAGCAAATAATCTCTATTTCCCATGGTCGGCGCACCGGTTAAGCGTGATATGTTGCAACAATTATCTAATTCATTTTTGTTGAGTGAATTAAGATTTTTTATTGTTTTTTTTTAAATTAAAAGTTGCAATCAAATCGCAATCGTCAATAGAGCTTTAATTAAGTTATGAAGACTGAAGTAATGTTGGCTATTTTTTTTCGTGGATAAAAAATGATAAACCTTTTTAACGGACTCCCGAAAAGGGGAAGTCCTCAATTTGACTGTAAGTTTTTTTTTATTTTTAATACACGATTAGTGGTTTTTGAGTTACACCTAATAATGCATTCATTTTGTTCAATCAATCAATTCAATCATCATTAAAACTACTAGTTGCCTTTGCCATTAATTGGATAAAGATAAAATTTATGTCAGATCATCTCGGAATCATTAGTTGGTACCTGACAGTACCTGACCTGTAGGGTTACTTTTGAATCTAGATATCATGTAAATTGGAAATTGGAATCGTATATTATGTCATTTAGGTAGGTAGGCACTTTTAAACACAGTACTAGCAGGTTATTAAAATTTAGTAACAACTGAATTCAACGAACCCGATACATTAATTTATTGTTTACTTTTAACTAAATGTTAATAATCTGCTAGTACTGTGTTCGAGAGTACCTACCTAAATTGTTATATTCGAGTCTAATTTCCAATGTCGCATAAATCGAGCTTCAAGATTAACTCTACTGGTAGTAGGTACTTACCTAATAGTTGGAATCGGTTTTTGCAGTTTTATCGCACTTAATTATGATGGGGTAATCATAATTGAAAATATCTATTAGGTGCCATTTACATTTAAGTATGTGTTTTGGTACGCTCTAGCGTCTAGAAGTTTGAAGTAAACTTGAAGTAAAGACAAATTCCGTAGTTTGGGAAAAAAATGTTTTTCGTCGAAACACTTAAATATAATAATACATAAATAGGTACAGTGGCGTAAAAAATTAAGTATTTGTAAACATTTTTATATATTTAATTATGAATATTTTTAAAGCATGTTTTTTATGGATTCGAAGTTATGATTGCACTCATGTGCTTGGTTAAGTTGTCATGTTCCGGTCTGGAGGGTAGGGTAGCTGGTATACTTGCATAGTTGGCCTAAAATCCACAAAATAGCACTCTAGCCACGGCTGTACCTGCCATCAGGAGACCTGTAGGTAAGTATGTTTGTTCGCTGGCCTCCCACATAACAGAAATCATAATTAAGATAGGACAACGTCTGTCAGGTCAGCCAGTTCATAGGTATATGAATACATATTTATTTAGCAGAAACCAAGTTATAAACTTTTACAATTTTCTGGCCCCCACACTAGGCTGAGCCTGTCCTGTGGGGGAGAAGTTACGTTTAATATAAATAAGCTTACGGCTAGTCGATCTTAATACAGTATTTTTTTTGTTTCTTAATTACTTTATTTATTGATTTTAATAAAATTTTCAGTGTCTTCGAACGACATTGTGCAGAGTCCTTTTGTTAATAACACTTCTGTTTAGTTTTTAAAATTAAATAATCTGATTAGCGTGTTATAAATATGTGGAAAAAGGAAGTCACTAAATCGCTGGGCAAAGGTTGTTTTCGGTGTTGAATTAGGAAGTCTAAAAACTCTTTGCTTTAGCGTCGATTCGTATTTGTCAGATTTAGTTATATTTTTATGAATGAACACAATTTGCTACCCTTAAGTAATATAATTGTCTTATACCGTGAAACCTTCTAGCTTTGTCAACGGTTGCTAAGTTTGCCATAGCCAACTTTTGAGAGAAAATGTGTAGTAACATCTTAATAACAGTTTTTTGTCATACCGTGACACCTGCTTACTTTGCCACTTTTTCATGCTTTAAACAAACATAATTATATAAAAACATCATAAGTAAACTACACCTCAACGTAGTAAATTTCATGAAAATTCAAAGTATTTCCCAATATCTCTTTTTTTTTTTGTAAATTAAAATATTTTAAGCATAAAAACAAATATGGCAAAGTCATTAGCCACTTCTGGTAAATTTGCCATATGAAAATAAAAATATTTTTTTTCAGTTTATGGTGCTAAAAAGTAACATATTTGCACTCTTTCTGTAACCCGTAAAATAAAAGTGAAACTTTTTAATATTTAGCTCTGGCAATTTAATTCTCTAAGAAGGTGGCAAATTCACCAACCTTTTCAAAATATTTCATAGTAAGAAAAAGTTAGGTTTAGGGTTGTTAAATACAAAAGGGTTTTACTAGAAGAAAAAAATGTGTAAAAAAACAACTTTAATAAGATCAACACACACTATTATTCGTTGTGAATATGTATTAATTTCTATAGTTTGTTAATTCGATAGATGCCTGCGTACATCATATTTAACTTCCAGTTAGTTTCTTAACTTGAAGTAGATATTTTAGGCAATAAAACAAAAATAGTATAAATTAACTATTTATCCTAAAGCAAAGTAAGTTTTTATTTATTTTTAATTATTTAAATAAAGATACATCGAACATAATTTAGCATAACCAGTCTCTAATGTTTACATGGCAGTCAGAGATATACATAAATATGTACCTTTCCATAACAAACGAAACTATAAAAAACATATAAGAAACTATTTTGAAATTGTAACGCTAGACAATATTTACGCAAATAACTAAATCACTTCACATGTTTAATTATTCTAACCCAATACAAAAAATACTTTTTAAATTTTTAATTAATTATTATTATAAAATATTCATAAGAAATTTTGTGGCAGCCCTAACCTCCAACTAAACATGGCAAAGTCACCATCACGGACGTTGTGATTAGAGTTGTTGAATTTACCAACACCAATTCTGAACTAATGCTGATTTATAAGCCACATGGGCTTGTAAATCAGCTTTTATTTAGTTAAAGAAGATTATGTTAACTTAATGTCAAAAAAGTACTTCCTTAGGCCATGTTTTTCCTGTTTGTTTTGGTAAAAGTTCCGGACTACTAAGTTTTATGCCACCAACATTGGAAAAAAATAACCGCCGAAAATGAGATCTCAAAAACAAGCTGGGTTGCTACATCTCATTAGGTGTTGCCAATTAACTAATAAATTTTATTATAAAGGCATACATATAGGTACTTAGAAGTTCTGTATCAGAGTAGAGGTTTTCACTAGGATATCTAATAGGTTTGTTGAATGCTACTTTCAAGAGTGCTCTGTTTGCTCTTTCGAGAGAAATTAAGGTGGAAGTAGCCTCCCCAAGCAAGAATACAATAAACTATTACAGATCGGCATAAAGCCATGTACGCCATCTTAATCAGCTTCCAATCTAACGCTTTGCGTAGGTACCTCATAATTAGCATAATATTAAACATAATATAAAACAAAGTCACTTCCTCTGTCCCTATTATTATATCCCTATTTATCGCCTCTGTGGTCTAGCGGTTCAGTTGTTGGAATTGACTGCATGAGGTCCCGGGTCGGGCAACAAAAATAAAATTGGATTTTTCCAATTTTCTAATAGAAAAAATGTTGCTCGGGATAGGATATGTGCCCGGTTGGCGATAGGCTTGCCACCTATCACATTGTGGGACTTAGTATCTTCGGCTAGTCGTGGGTACCCTGGTTGTGCCTCTGCCTACCTCTTCGGGGATATGAGCGTGAAGATACTCTGTCCCTATGTCCCTTTGTATGCGTAAATCTTTAAAACTACGCAACCGATTTTGAAGCGTTTTTTTTAATAAATAAAGTATTGAAGAGGAAGATTTGTATGTATAGGTATTTCATAAATGTGCGAAGCTGGGTCGGGCCGCTAGTATTTTATAAAATGCAATTCACGAAAAAGCCTTCAAATCATTAATGTGATAAGATATACGTATGAATTATTATTATTCATACATATCTCATCGAAAACTTGATTGCTTTTATAACAAGCGAAACCACAGACAAAAACCAGTTAAGGTGACAATATGAAAGTGTCAAATTAATATTAAATTTCATACTGAGTAGGTATCATAACACAAATAACACTATTGCGATTAGGTATCATTTTACAAACTACAAAACAAGTTATGTAAAACTTGAGGTCAAAGATAAATAAAAACTTGCCTTTTTTCCATTAACAAAAAACACCAACTTCGTTTCTCTGTGGTCAGGGAGCAAATTTTCTAATTTATCCATTACGATGCAGCAAAATATTTTACATTAAATAAAAGACAAGTGTCGACGTCCGCATTAGTATTGGTACTGGCCAAGTACTGGCTACTGGCATTAAGGAACTGGCTGAATGACAAATGATAATACGTAAACAGATCTTGGTATAATATAATACGAAGCATATTAGTAGCGTCATTATTCTTGCGTTACTGGTTTTTGAACACTATAATATTACCAACCATTATATCCAATTATTGCGAATAGACTATAAGCTATTCGCAATAAAAATTATATGCAATATTATTATATTTTTTTTCTATGTTTAAAGATAGCGAAAATGCTTTTACTGAGTCGGTTCTGGTCCGCTGAGTAGGATAGACCAACTGCCGCTCTGCCAGCAGCTCGTAAAAGGCGAGCACTTTTTAAATATAGGTCATCATTATCAGACCACTGGTGGTCGAGTTTGGTGCAGCAACTTTCCCGGGTAGGGATCCACCGCCTTACCTATTGCTGCCGTCATGTTCAGGCTCAGGGGGTAGGGTAGCCGGTAGATAAGCCTAACATCAGTGGCGGCCGTAGGGGGTGGCGAACAGGGCAATCGCCCGGGGCCTCGCTCTTACAGGGGCCTCGTGGAATTACACAAGCAAATTAAAAAAAATGCAGAAACTAGATAAAAGTGTTACAGTTGCATCTGCTAAAAGGAGTTTTTCGAGAGTAATGATGTTGACATTAAAACTTAATCTATTTCTCAAATTCTATGATTCAAGATCAGTTTTCAGTCCTAGCTATTCTATCAAAATAAAATGACGTAGCGCATTCCTTAGACTATTGTGATTTAATTAAAGATTTTAGTCTTAGGAAAAGTCGGAAACTACAATTTTAAAATTTATCATATCCATTTGTTCAATGAAAGTAAATCATTAATAAATGAAAAATATTTGTTAACAAAAATTTTATTTATTTGCATAACAGCTATAGTATTTCTCGTTAAACATGACAAATACCCAAACCAAACCTTCTTTCGCATCGCATACTTTTAATGTAAAACATAGGGCCTCACAAAGACCTGCCGCCCGGAGCCTCGCAATGGGTAAGGCCGCCGCTGCCTAACATCCCAATTCTTCCCAGTCAAATCCCAGGGTCTTGCTGGGCCCTGTAATGACGGAAGACAATAGGGCTACAGTATCCTCTGTCTGTCGCAAGAGGCGACACAAATGGGGTTGGG
>NJDC01002502.1:97298-114206 GCA_002245475.1 Calephelis virginiensis
TATATGTTTGAAATATCGATTGAGTATCTCAATTGTTTAAATTTCAAGTCTTTTAACATTTCGACCATTCATTTTTTCAAGGAGGTTCATATTTTTTTTTAAAAAACCCTCGGGGGTCAGATTAAAACCTCTCACGGGCCGATCCGGCCCGCGGGCCATAGTTTGCCCACCACTGGTATATATTACTAAAATCTGCACCCACATAGAATGTGGCCACACACTGAGAAGATCTGAGGAAATTCAACAGGCATGTCTCTTTACATTATGCATACAAATAAAGTAATACAATGTACTATATTTATAAAAAACCACCCCCGCAGGCTTGGCAAATTTCATGTAGCTTGACAATAACAGGAACTTATTAACGGTTTGCATAGAAAAAAATAAAGTATTGCTTTTTGCACTTTTTCAGTATTTTTCTCTACTTTCTCCTGACAATGACAAATTCAACAAAAAAAACAAGAATTTTTTTTCCATCTATTCAGGAGTGCTGCAATAACCAAGGGAAATGGGCGTTCTTTTTTATGTATGTACAAGAATGATATGAGGAATGGTATCCCCATGTTGGTCCGAGCTCCTTTGCAGAATAGACCATATGCCTTGCTGCCAGGGAGCTTGTAAAAGGGGAGCATAGGCTTACTGTCACTAGCACCGTGACATCTGACTAGGTGGTAGATTGGTACCACCGCCTTACAGATTCCTGCCTCCATAACGTCATGATGTGTGCAGGTTTGGAGGGTAAAGTAGCGGGTAAACTTACTTTTGCTCAATGTCTAACATCCTGTCCTCAGGTTGGCAACGTACCATTACCACCTTTGGTGTCTTTAGGCAGCATGAATTTCTCCCTCAGGAAATCCGTCTGGTTGTGTGCCTTCCAATATCATAAAAAAACAGGAGCAATCCCAAACACTCTTATCTGTTAAAGGTTCAGCAACATTTTAATAAACTTTTCCATATAGGGTCGTTGCGCCTGATCGCGTCCACTTAGTGGAGTTTACAGGTTTGAGGTAAAATATAAAAATGTTCTGGATCTAGTTTTTAATTAACTAAACCAAATTTGAATTAATGTAAACCATTCGTAGTATACATAGTCTATTTTAGGGTGAAGCTAAGTTTTAGCCAAAATGTCTAGTGATTATTTTTTAATAAATAAAATAACCGAAATAAGGCGATTTCGCCTATTTGCTTCCACAAAATCCAGATCGCGTCCATCCAATGACCAGTTTGCGTCCACCAACTTATAAAGGGGTTAAGGGGAGATTTTATTAAAAAATTTGATAGAAATATTGGGTTTCAACTATTACTGTATAAAATACATATGTTCACGCCTAGTCCCTTGCTGGGTTGGCAGAGAATATCGAGTACCAAGTGCTACTAACTCCCTCACAATAATTACTTTTTTCATACAATAAAAAGCTGGTTGTGGAGATTGTGGTGACAAGAGTTGGCCATGGGTTAAAATCGACCATGGAAAGTCAACTTAGGTCTTCCCAGGTAACTAAATACATCTATCCACTTTCGCAATATATGTCTGTACTGGCAATCTTTCATCTGCCATTCTCACAACATGAATGAACCAAGGGAACGTGCCCTTACTCATTATTGTACCAACACTTTTTTAATCCCACTTTTCTCTCGGATCTCACTGCTACAAATGATGTCAATCAAACTATCTACCCCTGCTAAAAGCACTACCTGGACAAACAAACTCATTTGTTTACTCCAGCACTACAAAGTCTACTAAAACTCTTGAATATGTTCTGGCTACATCTCTTTTATATGCTATTTTGGTTTCATTTCGTATTCAAATGTAGATGCACCTTTTTCTTTCCAATCAACATTCATTAGTTTATTAGGTACTGTTTGCAGCTCAGATGATTTGGAGCCTAAAATTACATCATCGATTGTTTATATCAGACCTGTGTGGTGGTCTGATATAAACAATCAATATCAACAGTGGTGGTGACCTAGCACTAGGTCATATAATTTTTGTTTTTATTCAAAATATCTTAATTATAGAATACAGACATTTTAAAATATTTAGTAGATTTTGTTGGATCTGCAGGTAGTAAGTAAATTTTTTTTTATAGATTTCACATCAAGCACATCCATTTCACAAACATTTTTAGTTTCCTTCAATTTTTTTCCTAACTATTATTACCTATTGTGTTCCCTCTTTCATTCTTGAAATGCTCTTTATCTTTATTATTTTCTAATAAAAACATCGTCATCCGGGATAGAACATATGCCCGGTTGGCAATAGGTTTGCCACCTATCGCATAGTGGAACTAAGTACCTTAGGCTAATTGTGCGTGCCCTAGTTGCACCTTTGTCAATTTCTTTGTGGAATACGAGCCTGAATATACTTACTTAATTGTCTTTATGTATTTAAAATTTATCATACAGCTGCTTGTGTATACGTGGAAGAAGGCAGAAAGTTCAATGCGCTTGTTCCTTTCTGGAGCGGTGGTGGGTACTAATCCCGATGGGATGATACAATGCACTCTACCGACTACCACCTATCTATAACTGTCTGATAAAATTTTATAAAACAGTTACATAAGATTTAGTATTTAAATAAACAAGTGGACGCAAACTGGTATATAGTATAATCGGTCCATCCAGTTTGCGTCCAGGTAAATTTCGACATCTATATCTTTTTCTATTACCATAATTAAGTGGACACAAATTAGCTATTTAAATAAGCATAATAATAATGGTAAAAATAAAATAAAACCCCGTCCTTATGACATATTTCTTTACATTAAAATAAAGGATCAAGTTAGAAATAGAAAGATGAGTTTGCGTCCACCCTGGACGCAAACTGGCTAATTAGTAATATTGGTATACCAGTTCGCGTCCACCTCATTTTAAGTCTAAAAAATAAAATAATCAATCAAAATCATCAATATTTTTATTCTTTTAATCATTTTCAAGGCCTAGGAACAAATACAATCTTTAATTAAACTTAAAACATTGAAAAATTACGTATAAATTGCATGCCGGTTCACTATTTTTTTACTAAAATTATGGATATTTACACAACTTTTTTAAATAAGTGAGATTTTTTTTTTTCAGGAAAAATTATGCGAACAGTTCTTTTGTCTGTGTATGTATGTTTCTAATATATTGTATATTAGGCAGAAACGACTTTTAATTTCCCTAATTTGTTAGTACACTTATTTTTAAGGGTTTTTTAAACAGTGTCCGCAAAATGGAAGCGAACTGGGGCGTGGATGCGAATAGGCTCACATACCCTAATTTCAATTTAAATATCTCAAACATATTGTGCATTTGATAAAAGACAATCATCATTGAACAGAATGTGTTAAAAATATTTCATAATCTGTCAATGTACATGCTACACTGGACCATGTCTATAATATAATGGAAATTAACATAATTAAAAGGTGTGTCAAGCACAGCTTGTGCATCAGGAGTATAACTAAACTATATGTAGGAAGTATTTGAATTAATGAAGTATTGTGGAAACCCCAGTCTGCCCAGTAAGTAAGCCCACATTATATTATGATAACCTTACACTAATTATTAATTATTTATAGTGTAAAAGTATGAGCTTATTTACTAGAATACACTACATAATATAAAACAAATTCACTTTCTGCTGTCTGTCCCTATTTATACTAAGATCTTTAAAACTGCATAAAAAAAATTGGCGGAAAAAACACACCAATGACATTAATTATTGTAATATAATTTATATTAAACATTTATGTAACCCTAGTTATCTTGAATGCCTTAAAATTATAAATAATGTATTTATGACGCATCAAAAAAACATGGAAAAACAAAAATAAAGAATAATTTATTATATATTTTTTTAAATCAAACTCTTGCTTAATAATTATAAATATCTAGTTTAAGAATACAAAACAAATACACTTAACCTGTTTTTCTTCTTCAGGATCGTCTTCCAGCAAACTTTTAACTACCGTGTCCATTTTGAAGTAATATATTAAATCTCAAATTCTGGATCAGACTAGATTTTCAAATTATAATATACATTAATATGAAGAGAAACTTCGTATTGTGTCGAAGTTATTTTAAACTTTTATTTAAGTAGTAACCTGCTCATTTGTCAAATTGAAAACAACAGATTAAAGATAACATGATATCTCACATCAGATAACAAATAATTGTGACCATCCTCAAATTAGAAATCATGCCCCACTGACACAGACAAATCCTGCCAAACTGTTACGTATTAACTGCCTAGTAATGCCACAAAATGGACACTTGTTTTCATAGTTTATTTTAAAAAATGCTTTAAAGTCAAAAACTATGCTATACAAATGCATTGCCTTGATATTCTTCTTCACCTTCTTTATTAGGTTCATGTATTTGGCTTGCTATATATGCAGTATAGAAGCAAAATTTCGACTGGTAAATCTGCTTACTGCCGTTGAAATACTATATTTACTGTATTGACAATAGGCAAGATATAGTCAAAAAATTATAACTTTAATATTATATTGTCAATAAAGCTTTCATTTAAAAATTGAGAAGAAATATTTTTGACATCTAAATACTGCCCATAAAAATAACGGCCTCAGCGCATTTGCTTGTTTAAGCACTCTTTTACCACAGAAATGGAATGGAATTACCGAAATTAATTAACTGATGTTGAAACCGCTAGGATGGTTTATTTCAGTTATTTTAACAGCATCATGTCCCATGGAATTTTTCTCTGGGTTGAGTTCTGCTGAAGTAAAATATACTATATTTATATTACAAAAGGGAGCCATAAGGGCAATTTATTACCTAGGCCCAAAAGTTTCCCTGAGAGAAAAATTCAAAAAATTCTAAATGTTGCATCCCAATATATCTTTGAAAGTTTAATGTATATTCACAGAAATTCAAGTTCATTTAAAATAAATTGTGATATACACTGTGTCTATACAAGGAATAAAAATAAACTCGCTGTGCATGTGTCTCGTCTCCACAGAGTATGCCATTCTTTCATGGGCCAAGGTATACAGTTCTACAATAAACTTCCCAATTATATGAAAGAACTTCCAATTAATAAATTTAAGTTATGTGTCAAATGTAAATTAAATGGAAAGGGTTATTATAACATTGCTGAATATTTAGCTGATAAGACGGCTTTGGAATTAATTGCTCCTCATGCTGCCAATCTCTTATAAATATAATGTATCATGTAATAATGTATAATGTATGTTTTATTATTGTAAACATATTTCAAAAGAAGAAAAAAAGACAAACCCGCTGAGTTTCTTGCTGGATCTTCTCAGTGTGAGGCCGCGTTCCGATGGGGTGGTAGATTTATTATTGTATAGACGCGTCACAGGTGCCTCTTGTAGGTTTGTGTAAAATAAAGATAATTTATTATTATTATTATTATTAAAAAATCGTACTGTTGTAGCATGTTTATCTAAAGATATATTATTATGTTTATAGATATTCATAAATTCTTAGAAGTCCTGAAGTTCCTTCTGAAGTTTGCAGCTATAAACAAAATACCTTCGTTGACCCCTCGACTCACAGCTATTAGTAACGTATTTTTGCTTGCGATATAAACTGATAACGTCGTAGAATGACACACACTTAATAAATTGCCAATGTGTATTCACATAACTAATTTTAGCAACAATGTCTCAGTTTTTCGCCAAACATATCATTAGTATAAGTTTCGAAACTTTAATATCGAGACGGCCATCACATAAAGCTCTTGAAACCGCATCATAAAAATTTCGTGTTGATACTTGCTAGTTATGGCAATCATTTTTGTTGATGAAATATCTGCACTTTCGACTATAATAGGAATAGGAAAAAGTGTCATGGGAACTTTTCGTGAGATTTTTTTTTCCGTCTAGCCCCCTTTCACAACGCGTGATAAGGAACTTCCTTACAATATTATATCTAGGTCTTGCAATATGTGTCAAATGCATGGTAGTACGTAATGTTGATTTTTATTAACTTAATTTGGTTACAATGCATATTACGCAAATATATATTAGCCTTTTGCACTTGTTGATTATATACGTCTACAATCTACGATTGTGCAAAAACTTCGTATTCCTTAAATTTGTGAAAATATACCCAAAGTTTCGGTTTACGTATGAATATAATAATATTTAATTTTATGATGTGACATTTTTAAGTACTTTTCCAATGCAAAAACACTTTCTACCACCTAGTTATTGTCATACTGGATACTGTCAGATACTGCTGGATTTATATAACGTCAGCATAACCTGCAAATGAATAAAATATGGGCCAAAAACTGTCAAAAAGTCAAGACCCTGCCAGTCAATTGCGTTTTTACGGAGTAGGTACCTAGGTAGCACAGAACAATATTACTCACAGAGCTAAGTAGCCTCTATTGACAGTTCGTAGCCACTAAATATATTTACACTGTGTCACAGCTGACCCTTTATTACTCCTATCTGAGCAAAACTTTTTTTTTGTTGTAATCTAGTGAACATTTCTTATGAGTCAATTTAAAGTAAATTACATCAAACAACATTTTTAGGTAAATTACATCAAGAAACATGAAATTACATTTTGCAAAATTGGTCTCAAATAACAAACACATAATCAGCACTGACAGGTTCTTAAGTAAAGCAGTACCTAGCATCCGTAAGCGTAACTATGCTCATCGAGTGAGATTTAAGGGCATTGAACTCACGACAGGGCACTAATTTTTTCATTAATAATTCACTTGTGCACTTAAGTTTTCAACTGAAAATAACTATTTAAAACTAGCTGACCCGGTGAACTACGTATCGCTTGACATTAACAGCTGTACAACTCGTACAGATTAACTGTGCGCTCCGCTGGAATGCGACCCCTCCTGTACCTGGCGTAGGGCCCCGCACTCGCTGAAAGCGCTTACTGCTTAGTAGCGACAGCATTATTGTTACCGGCTACAACTATCTTAACTACCACAAGCTTAATAGCTCCTTAGCTCAAGTTTTACTATCTTAAACGGGTAATGCCTATTTTTAAGAGATAATGTAACGTGATAGAAAATAAAATATTTCTATTTCTATAACTACCGACTACACTACTAAAAATATTAAAAATGTAAACAAAAATGCCTGTTATTTAATAAACAAATTTAGAAATACCAGTTCTGTGGGAGTTTTACTCATAAATAATATTTATGGCTCGGTGCGGCACGGTGCTTAACGGACTAAGCGTAATATCTAGCGATTGCCATAGTTTTTTATGATTTTTTACCTAACTAACTGACCGTCCTTTGAATAATTGTTTCAATTTTTTTTGTTTGTAATGTTAATTTATTTATAGAGATGTTGTCGCCTATACGGCTTGATTCTATACGTTTATTTTGTGTAAGTTTTGCCTTTGCCTTTGCCTTTGCCTTTGCCTTTGCCTTTAGTATTTTTTATTTTGATAGGTTCACGTTTTTTACCTTTAATTGATAATTTACGACTACCTATAGTTTCTGAATATTCAACTACAAGCTAAGTCATTGTATGTTTTTAAAATTTAGATTTTTAAGTATTACACGATTTTCCATTTATTTTATTGAATTTTAATTTAATCCAAATTTATTCCCATACTAATTTGTAATATAAATTGGAAAGTAGGAATTAAAAAATGGGGACAATGAATTAGAAATACGAGTAGGTAAGTTAAAATATTCCAGTTAGGAGATGAAACACTGCGAATAGGCTATACATAAGACGCCGTGTTTAAGAAGGTAACACCGGCTATCTAACGTAATTCATTAATAACTGATTTAAAAAAAAGTATCTTCACGCCCTTATCCCCGAAGAGGTAGGCAGAGGTACAACCAAGGCACCCACGACTAGCCGAGGATACTAAGTCCCACAATGTGATAGGTGGCAAGCCTATCGCCAACCGGGCACATTTCCAATCCCGACCAACATTTTTGTATTAGAAAATTGGGAAAATCCAATTTTTCTTTTTGTTGGCCGACCCGGGATTCGAACCCGGGACCTCATGCAGTTAAGTCCAACACCCGGACCGCTAGACCACAGAGGCGATAACTGATTTTAAATAACGTTTTTGCATTTTATGACATACAAAATAACAATTAAGTTGTCTTAGAAACCATAATGGCTTTTAATTCATTAAATGTTTCAAACTAAAAATTTTTTTGTGTATCCTGTAAAGTAGCGAAAATGCATATTCCCGGTGTTGCAATATAAGCGACGATATATCAAACTGTGTTCACGGTCGTAAGTAAAACAGTGTACCAAATGTGAGTTTTTAAAATAATTTAAAATCAATGCCTCTAGCTAATAGTCGAAATAACAAAATTATTCGATATCTTTGGAATAACTGGATTTTCCAAACACAAACACGGTAATAAAATAAATTCGTGTGAAATACACAATCAGCATACTGTTTTTTCGTGAAAAACGATTGAAAGCATATTTATAAAAGAAGAAGAAGCATACCAAAGAGTATATAAATACTACGTAATAAGAGGCGGGACTTCCATAGATACGTAGCAAACCCGAATTTTTTTATAAAGTTTACTTGAAAATGTATAACCCGTATAGTTCGAAAGTAAGTCTAAAGGCATTCAGATTTATAGCAACTAGTGTCATATGATTTGGGCGAATAAAAAACATAGCAAACTTATTTTTTATTTTTTTATATGAAAGTTGTATATAACTGAAGCATACTTTTTCATATAATGCGAATGCCAGTAGGTAGCCTTAACTTATTGCTCGAGATAGTATACTGTATAATATACAAATACAGTACATACAAGCAAGCATATTGCATTTACAATGGCAATGCGGAGATATAATGAACCAGATCGAATAAGCAAGGTACTATCTCACATTAGTTCAGTTAACGATGACAACCAATCGGTAATTATGTATTTTGTATTTTTATGTATTTAACAAATATAAAATTTAGACTTAAACATGTAAAATAAGACGTGTTATTATAGGCTGTATGGGATAATTCGTAGGTTTGTAATGTATTTTTTGGTGTTGGTTATGTCAAACATATGTCAGACCAAACGAAAACGTCAAGTTTTTCAATCAAGAAATCTGAAAAGATCATAGATTTCAGTACCTACCTAGCAATTTTGTAGTGATAATTTCTAGATATATTTTCACAGATCTAGTGATAACTTATCGATTAAATTGAACCTTCTTATTTGCTTTAAAAAATTATGCGTTATTCTCAGTCATATTAAAGAATTATGCTCTATTTACGTGGGTGTTCTGTGAACTAGAAGATAATACACAAGTTTTCGATTGTTTTATCTTAAAATTAATTTAGTAACAGTGTGAATATGAAGCAGTAACCTAATATTTCTTCTCTTCTGTATATGACAGGTAAGAAATACATAGATTTTACGTATAATACGCATACGTCTTTCATTATTTTAATGTGAAAATTGACGTGTTCATGTATGATCATGTTCCTACATTTTTATCAATGAAAGTAAGCTTTATCTACCTATAAACCTTATCTTTTATTTTTCCCTAGCAATTTCTAAAGAATGGTTTAACTTTACTGCTTACAATAAAATTATATTTATGATAATGTTCAGTTATTTTAACCAGTTGAAAGTGCTAAAAAATCTGTCAGAGAGAAATAATATTCATAATTGATGAATTCTAGTCCTCTATAGGTGTTGAATTTTGTAAAGGTATAAAGTTACTAGAAGTAAACCAGGTAATAGGTTAAAAACGATTCTACTATGATTTTTTAACTTTTAATTCATTAATTTTTTTTGGTTTCTAGAAATTTTGTTGCTTTTTGATTTCTTAAGTTAACATGTATTTTTTACAATCAGAAAAACCATTTGATTCCATACTACAAACAATTTTAAATTTAAAATTGTTTGTAGTATGCGGGTGTTATGTTTGGTAGATAAAACCACTAAGTATAGTAACTAAAAATTATACACCTGTGACTGATTTTAAGGAAATCGGAATTGGAAATGAGTTGGTCTGAGGAACACCCATAGATATTACTTATGATAATAACTCATCCAGTTAAGTACCAAGTAGGTGGATCTTACTTATTCTAGCTGCCAAATTCTCTGTATTTGATAGGGCCTTGTTCAGTACCGAGACTAACTCCAAAAGTAGGTAATAATTTATGCTAATATGACAATTTTAAAATAGCAAAGAAATAATAATGAATTATCAAGATCATTAAAACTTTTTATTTTATGAACTTATCAATACCCACTAATCAATTTTATCAATTTTTATAGCCCCCATTGCTTATCAAAATGTAGAATGTTAATCACTTCCAAGTGTTACAATAGAAGACACAATATTTTAACAAAACCTAACAAACAGAGTAATAATTTGTGTATTTCAAGTGGATACAGTTATCCCAATAACACTACAAAGGTTTGTGTTTTTGTTGCTTCTTTACTTCCACAGAAATGGAAAAATTCTACTACTAACTATTAAAAAAATAAAATATAAATTCAAACAAAAAGATGAGACGTTTTTTATTCCAGCACAAGGTTTCTTATGGTAATTTTAAAATGTTTATGTAACCATTAGATTTAACTCATAGTATAACAAAAAATGGCTCAATTGTTTTAAATATTATTATCATAAATTACATGTAGTCTTCATTTAAACATCTATACTACACCTCTTGTTTCTTATGCCATATTATTCTTGATGCCATATCATCAGCATTCGCTACTGTTGAGTTCTGACCTTGAGTAGCCTCAGATTTGTTATACATTTAAGTGTTACCATTAGTCTTCTGGACAAAGTTCATTGACTCTCCGATCGTATAAAAAAATGTTTGATATGTTAGAAAGCTATTTGAAATTATTTCAGTTATTTTAGATATCCAAAAAAATTGTGTTTCATGGTCACCTAAATCAAAATAAATATCTGTATAAATAATATATATGAAAAAAATCTGTGGATGATCCATGCAAATAGTTCTAAATCAAAATTAACCAAATTACATGTTTGTGTTAAGGGAGATCAACGATACTTCATAGAAAATAAAATTACATAATAACAGAACATATTTAATAAACACCTAGGCTCAGTAACAAATATATCTACGTCCATTATACAAATATAAAATGTATTAATATAAATAATTTTTCCTCTATTCCCAGCTGTATATATTTTTAATTTTGTACAAAATGTTAACCACCCTACTACATATGACATGACACATAAAACATTTAGAAAAAGTTTTACTGTAATAGTATGTTAAACTTGAATCTTTGTAATAGATATCCCTGATTGCCCAAAACCAAAATTGTACTGTCACCTGGCATTTTGAAACCTAGCCAATATAGTGTGAAATGGCAGCATAATAGTTAATTTTGGTTACATCAAATGAAATAGCTATTTACCACCAAATAGTAGCCTACAAGTTCAAAGGTCTCTACTGGAATATGAAACTGATTTGGATAATACACTTTTTTTTTAAATTGGCTATTATGTTGCTAACCGCGGGGTTTTTACAACTTCACTGGGCTATAACAATACAATTCTGTCTCAACCAATATGTAATGAAATATATATGACTATTTGCAAACTTTTTGATTCTATTGTCAGTCACTTCTAAACAATAAACAAATATAAAATAAATGTGTACATTTACTTAGCAGAACTACTAAGGGTATTAATGATAGTGATCTCTACACTTTGCAAACTTTTTGATTCTATTGTCAGTCACTTCTAAACAATAAACAAATATAAAATAAATGTGTACATCTACTTAGCAGAACTACTAAGGGTAATAATGATAGTGATCTCTACACTATCATTATTACCCTTAGTAGTTCTGTTTAAAATTACAAAAAAACCCAATATCAGTAGGCTATCATTTTGAAGTTTGAACTTCTTAGGTTAAGTTACCCCAAAATTTCATTTAACACAACTTCCGCTTCAAGAGTAGAAAAGATCTTAATCTTATAATTGATTGACGTTAACCCTCACTGACTTGTGGATCAGTCAAAAGACAAAAAGTCAAAAGTCATTTATGTCAGCAAAAAAGTACAGTCTTTGCTTGTACACAACATATTATATTATTCAGTGCTCAACATGGTAATTATTGAAAATGGTAGATGATGGATGAAATAATTGTCTAGTTGGTAATTGGCCAATTTAACTTCATTTGTCTTTTACAAGTGGCCACATTTGATGCATCGGTCTCCTCTTCTAGCCAGAAGACAAAAATAGGGGAATGAAAATTACAATAACCGTATCAAATTCATCAATGTGAGGTGCGGAAAGGATTTGAGTATGGTTGTGGCTAATTATAGTCACATATCCAATTGAAGTTTATAATCAAAAGCGGATGATAAGCAGCGTTATCATTGATTCAATATTAGTATCTGCTTAAAATTATTATATTAGTCATTTTAAAGTATATTCATGCGTATCTCCGAAGATGTAGGTAGAATATTATGTACAAGCATGTACTTATAGTCACAGTGATTTACAGAACAATGTTATAGGTGGCAAACCTGTCCCCAACCGGCCTCTTATCCAATCCCGGTCCAGGTTTTTAATGGAAATCAAGCCGATCCGCAAACTTCGTATCGCTTGACATTAACAGCTGATAAAAGTTTGTATGGAAAAAAAGTACCGTTTTTCCTATTTTCCCTGCAATTTTCTCTTCATAAAAATCTTCTCCTAAAAATAACCAACACAAAAAAAGAATTAGTAAAATTGGTCCCTCCGTTCAGGCGTGATGCGAAGAACACATGAAAGGGGGATTCATTTTTATACATTTTATTTGGTTGCCTAACCCAGGTATTGAACCCGAGACATCATGTAGTCAACGCCGATACCGAACGTCTTATGGTCATGAAAACGACAAAAATGTGTACGGCAAGTCTGAAATAAGGATGACGATACAGTATTTATCAACTTTACAGATTTTACACATATTATATTGATTTTGTCGTGCCTTGATTTAAAGATATCTTTAGGTTGATATCTATAAATAGTTATAATCGCTTTAAAGTAGGTGGTTAATAGACGCTAGGTGGTATACCTTCACTGGCTTGAGTGTGAAGGCCACGCTTGAATAATATGTTAATTATATACTGTTTCATCGTGTTAGAAGCACCTCATATTTTCTTTAATCATCTTTTGAAGGGTTTGGTTGTTAGTCTTCAAAGAAAACTGATAATTTCTAGACAGACCTAAGTGCACAGAGTTTAAAGATTACAGATTAGATGCGGGCCCTTCAGCAGAAGGTGTCATTCGGTAGTTTACGTTGATTCAGGCGGCGTAACTCTTCAAGAGTCTCCGTTAAAACCAGTAGTAAAAAACATATGTAAAGTCATAACTTGATATTATCTTACCTACGTTTAGCGCTATATGAGCCTTAGACTGTCACGACGCGTCGTCTTAACTTTCAATTTTGAAATCGAATCTACTTGCTCAACGCAATATTCAGAGCCTTTACTACACGTTTTAAGATTTAAGATTGCTTACGTTTCGTACATCAGTGAGTCTTCTGCCCATTAGTACCATTAATTATTCTGTGCCTTCGGTAAACTTTACAATATGTAAAAGATATTTGACACACAGCAATATCAATAGAAAGTATGCTCAGTAACATCTCGCGCATTCCCTGTATAAACGTCGTTTAACAAATTACACAAATCGATCTAACAGTAATACGTAGAAATACATAAATACCGAAATAATTAATGGTAGCAGAGCAAAGACTCTGACACAGCGGAAATAGAAATGAAAAAAAAAACTGCTAGACCCAGAAATACAGACATTTCAATGTTGATCTCTTAAATGTCTGATGATTGGTAATCGATGGCGTTAGGCGTGTTCGCTAACCTTGCGACCAACGAGTCGGTCAATCCACGACTAAATATAACAATGTATTGGACCTAAATTTCTTTACGTAGTGTTCTTATTAAATTAGGATAAAATATCTGAGCTGTCATTTTCAATCGAATACTAAATGTGCGCTGGTAGTTTGTCAGGTCCTATCTGTAGAACAGATAATTTGCTTTACTGTCTGGCAGCTTATATCAGATCAGCACAGGTGAAATGCTTCAGAATCATGAAGAGAGTTAGAGTGGTGTGAAGCAACTAGCCCAGATAAAGATCTATCGCCGTGCATATTCCAATTTAATTACAATGTTGGGCACTGCCGTGTTCCTGTCCGTGGAACTTGCATATTAGTCCTTGCATTCCGGCCATGTGGTATCTAGTCAAACACCTTTAACGTTGGTGTCTAATATCTATAGAGCACGGTTGTCTCCATTCGGAGAGGTGTGTTCTTATTCGCCGTATTATATAAAAAAGGAGTGTGTGCGATTCACACACGATAGAAGTGAAACTTCAGTAAATCGACAAAAGAATGAGATAAATATATATTTGTGTCTCTTACCTGTCGTTTTTCCGTTGCACCCGTTTTGAAATCACAGCGATTCTAAAGAAGTTTCACTTCAATAAGAAACCATATCCGTTACCGCCTCTGTGGTCTAGTGGCCCGTGATTAATAACGTGAGGTCCCGAGTTTGGTTCACACTCGTCGGACAACTTAAAATGTGCTTTTACAATTTTCTAATAGAAACAATGTCGTCCGAGATTGGATAAGTGCTCTGTGGGCTATAGGTTTGCCACATCACGTTGACCAAGTACCTCCTGTTAATTATTATAGGTACTTAGGTTGTACTCCTGCATACCTCTTCGTGAATACGGGCATAAAGATATTTACGTCGTAAAATAAGTCAAATGTCAGTGAAGGCAAACGTCTTTTGGCATTCGGTGCATTCGCTGTTGCAGCATAAATGATATGATAAAGTTCAAGAATTTTAAAGAACTTTTGTAGTCGCTTGTTGTGTTGTTCATTGCAACCATGCTATCGTGACTCATGTACATATTGAGTAAATTCGAAAATATCGAAATGATACTCTATAAAATATAAGATTACCATAAACTACCAACTATTTTGTTCATATTGAAAGTTTATATGACCCGATGTCCCGACGAACGTGGTATTCTCGGCATATATGTTATTTAAAGTTTTCTAAAGAAGTTTTCTGTGTGGTCTAGTAGTCCAGTTGTTGGACTTGACTGCCTGAGGCCCCGGGTTTGATTCCTGCAACAAAAAGAAAATAGGGTTTCTCCAATTTTCTATCAAAACTATTACATTGTGGGACTTAGTATCTTCGGCTAATCGTGGTTGCCCTGGTTGTGCCTCTGCCTACCTCTTCGGGGATAAAGGCGTGAAGATACTTTTTTTAGAATAGGATAACTATTATGTACTAAAATCCCGGCCACAGGACAGCGATGCACCTTTGACATTTCTGTATGATACCTCTTACCATTAAGTAAGCCGTGTTCTTGTTTCTTTATTGTTGTGTAGAAACTCAAGATTCAATACATTATTGCTATATAGTGATTAGGACTATGCCAACGGCCCGCCACCGTTAGTGCTGCCGCGATTATATTATAAACACCGCTGTACTAATAAAGAATTTTGTTTTAATTTTAGAAATAAGCGCTATCTTGCGCTGATGAAAAAAAAATAAACTTTATGAAAAAAAGTATGTTTACGTATCCACAAATGGGTAGACAGAGATACAACCAGGGCATCACTCAAAACGAACAATTTGTGAGTTGGAACATTTTTGATAGTCTACGTCCAATCGTAAATGTATAAATAATAGTACATACACATATATTAAAATAAATATAAATAGTATACCTTCCTCGCATGTAGTGTAGTAATTAGTTAGTTAAATGTAGTGAAAGGGAAAAGGTGATTTTTAATATGACTATCCGAAGGCTAAGCCCCAGAATCCCGGCAACTTTGTTTTATTAATTTAATAAACACATTTTAATTTGCCTGACCCGAGGAAGAACCCGGGAATCGGGGCCTTATTAAGTCTACTATCGGCCAATGTTAATAATGTATCTCAATCTAATGGATTTCAAGCAATCTAGATAGCTGCGTATCCGGCGGCCTATCCCATACCTAATTGCCATATTTATCCTGTCCACAGATATCTTATTGGCAAGCGATAACATAAAAATGGATCAAAATATCAATCTTTTACAGCAAGTTTTGGATTAGGATTGATTATTAATATTGGCCGTATATGTATAGCCTAGCTATCTTGTTGGCATTCTATCAAATTCAGCCATTAATATTAAAAATCACCTTTTCCCTTTCACTACATTTAACTAACTAATTACTACACTACATACGAGGAAGGTATACTATTTATATTTATTTTAATATATGTGTATGTACTATTATTTATACATCTACAATTGGACGTAGACTATCAAAAATGTTCCAACTCACAAATTGTTCGTTTTGAGTTATTAGTTTTTTAAGTTTTTAACTTTGTATTGTCATGTCTTGGAGAACTATTTTAAAGGGAGTATTGCTAGTTTTACGTATATTAAAATCTACTTATCTTATATACAAATATTAAAATTTTATTATTTTTGTATTTGTAATAAATATTTAAATGTAATAAAAAGACCATTGGAACATTCTGTTGTAGGTTGGAACGTTTTTGATGAAATTGCTCCCAAGTGTAAATTATATCAATAATATATTAAAAACAGGTACTACTAGCTGACCAAGCAAACTTCGTATCGCTTGACGTTAACAGTTACTACCAGTTTATATGAAAAAAAAGTGTTATTTTCCCACTTTCCCTGCAAATTTCCCGGTTTTTCGATTAAAACCTTCTGACAATAACCAACGCAAAACAAAAGAATTACCAACATTGGTTTACCATCCGTTTAGGCGTGATGTGTTGACCACCCGAAACGGGGACTCATTTTTATTTATATAAATATGTAAAAAAAAATTAAGGAGATGGAACATTTCGTTGTGGGTTGGAAAGTTTTTGATAAAATTGCGACCAATTGTGAGTTACATTAATAATATATTTATAGTAACTATTTTAAC
>NJDC01002502.1:114326-134400 GCA_002245475.1 Calephelis virginiensis
AGATGCACATTCATGAATATTTTACGTTATAATTATTTTTGTAAGGTCACTACTATGAGTGAATGTACGTTAAATATTTTACTTACCTACTACAATTTACATTAAAATACTAGCAAGGTTATTTTTACTAACAAAGCTTATTTAAAGAAAAATTGTTGTTAATTTTAAAAAAAAGTATCTTCACGCCCATATCCCCGAAGAGTTAGGCAGAGGTTCAACCAAGGCACCCACGACTAGCCGAAGATACTAAGTCCCACAATGTGATAGGTGGCAAGCCTATCGCCAACCGGGCACAATTCCAATCCCGACCAACATTTTTTTTATTAGAAAATTAGAAAAATCTAATTTTCTTCTTGTTGTCCTACCCGGGATTCGAACCCGGGACCTCAATTTTTATTCCAATTATACCTACCTATTTCTTTTTCGCATATTATAAGAAGGTACCATCGCGCAACATATCTTTGATTGATTTTTCATATCTTACGGTATGCCTGAAAGATAAATAAACAAATAAATATTCCCGGACAAGTTACACAAATTGAATCTTCCCCCGTGTTGGTCCGGGCTCCTTTGCAGAATAGACCATTTGCCTTCCTGCCAGGCAGCTCGTAAAAGACGAGCATAGGCTTACGGTCACTACCACCGTGACATCTGACTAGGTGGTAGAGTTTCGCAGCGACTTACCCGGATTGGTACCACCGCCTTACCTATTCCTGCCGCCATAACGTCATGATGTGTTCCGATTTGGAGGGTAAGGTAGCTGGTAAACTTACTTTTGCTCGAGGTCTAACATCCCGGCCTCAGGTTGGCAACGCACCATTACCACCTTTGGTATCTCTAGGCGGTGTGAATTTCTTACCACCAGGAAATCCGTCTGCTTGTTTGCCTTCCAATATCATAAAAAAAACAAATCTAACCCCAAATAAGAATAATATTTGCCTGGATTAGGTCGCCTTTGTGTATGTAGTGGTACCAATCCGGGCGAGTCGCTGCTAAACTCTACCACCTAGTCAGATGTCACGGTGTTAGTGACGGTGAGCCTATGCTCGCCTTTTACGAGCTGCCTGGCAAGGAAGGCAGATGGTCTATTCTACAAAGGAGCCCGGACCAACACGGGGAAAATAATTCTTAAGCATTATTTTTAGTGTATTTCATATTTTAACGTATTTAGTGCACAATAAAAAGTTCTATTATATTCTGAGAATTAAATAATCTTTGGATCTGGGAGTTGCGTTTTGGAGATAATTTAAGCGCAGCAAACTGCAAAAATTCGATTTCAATTTTATTACTAGGTTGTCTAAATAACCAAAAGAATAGCTGTGGGTATTAATCGAATATACTTAAATCAAAAAGGACTTGTGATTTTTTAATAATTACTAAAATGTATATATGATTGTAGGACGCTCGCGAAAGCCCCTACGTTCTTTATATTTTGTAATGATTATATGTATAAAATGTATAATCGACTCTGTGGTCTAGCGGTCCGACGCAGGGCTTGACTTCTTGAGGTCCCAGGTTCGATCCCCGGGTAAGGCAACAAGAAAAAATTAGAAAAGGTATATTTTCAATTTTCGAATAAAAATAGCGTTGCTTGGGATTGGACGTGTGATCGGTTCGCGATAGGCTTTTGACACCTATCACACTGTGGGACTTAGTGTCTTCCGCTAATTGTGAGTGCCCTGGTTGTGCCTATGCCTACCTCTTCGGGGATATGGGCGTAAAAATTATGGTTTGTATATGACGCCTCCTCTTTATAATCATTTACATTACGCAAATATTATCATCAAAATCCATTAATAATTATTGTCAAAGTAATCTTGCGAACACATAAAAAACATACAGACGAATTGAATACTAAAGGGTCTGTCAACAAAACGGATTTCTTAGTTGCTTAATAAAAAAACACAGGGTAACCTACAAGGAAAATAGTCGGTAAGTCTTTCGACGACCTTTTCTGGAGGAAAAGTCAAGAGCAATGTTTAATTTTACGTGACACTAAATGCTTTTACTTGGTGATTAACAAATTTTAACTCGGTTGGTGATATTGATCGGTAGGATACCTACGGCCGCTCGTCGCAGTTGATTCAAAACTATTGTGGAAGTATAACTCCTCGTTACTTAAAGATAAACTAAAAGCATTCGTTTACGGATTACGGTTTGTATGGATTATAAGATCCGGGTATTAGTTAAAAGCTTCTACTGAGAAACTTTCCGTTATTAAAACGACGACTGTTTGGTTTGAATGATTAGCATTTCACATCCAAATCGCTTTTGTATCATCCGAGGGAGTTGTCAAGAGTTTCCTAAACTGGCGTGTTTGTATGAGAAGAGTAAGGAATGTGGAGGAAGCTTGGAAGGTTTGTAGCTGTCGTGAAACTTGGCATTCGATACTCTATCCCATAAAGCAGCGGTCGACAACCCGCGGCCCGCGGGCCGCGTGCGGCCCGCCGACGTCTTACTTGCGGCCCGTGAATGTCTTGAAAATAAGTTATAAATAAAATATCAAAATAATTTTTTTTTCATGAACCTTCCGCGCTTGACCGTATAATATACGGCGTATAGTGTAGATTTAGCCTTAAGAACGCGCTTCTCTCCGCCCATTTTCATTTTTTCTACGGGACATGACCAATTACATGTAGGTTTGACTATTTGACTTTTAGGGTAAATATTACAAGTGTGGCCTTCCTTTAGTTTATTTTGCCGCCTTGTGGCCCTTGCCTGCCAAAAGGTTGCCGACCGCTGCCATGAAGGACTTGGCGTGTTCAATTGAGTTTTACCTCCCGTGTTGGTCCGGGTCTCCTGTGTAAAAAATCCATTTTTCTTCGTACCAGGCAACTCTTGAGAGACGAGCAAAAGAAACTGGCTGTTATCAACAATTCGCAATACCAGGAGTATCCAGACGCGTTGTCAACTTTTAAGGAATGAGTACGATCTTTTCTTGAAAGTTCCTAAAGCATATTCGTTTGGGAATACCGCCCTCGGTAGCTGATTCCACAAAGGTGTTGAGCGGGGTAAGAAATGTCTTCGGTATCGCAATGTTGTAGATCGCCACGCATCAAGATGCTGGGGGTGATACTTTAAAATCTGCGATGTCCAAAGGTGAAACTCCGCAGAGCTTTCCCCATGATGTATGCGGTAGAAAACAAATGAAAAGGAAAAAATATATTTGCGGAATATGAGTGTAATAAAGATTTAACAAAATTATTTAGGCGTTCCAACATACTCTACCAACTTGTGTTTTGCAAATATTTAAATAGGTAACGATTTAGACACTGTTTTTAGTATTCATTACATGATTTATTATTAATACAAAAAATATTTAGTATGTAAATAAATTTAACCCTATCTAGCGTAAACTACCACCGTTTTCAAACCTAGCCAGACAGGAGAAGAAACGACAAAACAAACTCCGCGGCAACCAGGACTATAACCAATCTGCCATATCCTATCACCGTTTCCAAACCTGACACTGAGTGAACCAATATAAAAAAGAAGATAGGTATGTCTTTGTATCTGTAATTATATATTGAGCTATGACTTAGATTTCACCTTTATATTGCAATCCTTATCATTTGCCCTTATCAATGAAATTATTATATGTTGTACCTACAATGCTAAATAAATTGTCAGTATATTTCCATTTTAGCGACGTATCTTATACTAAACAAATTGCATGCGTTACGAAACGTTAATAATTATCTAGCAAACTGACTGCTTCTTACTGGTGGATATACCTCTTCTGTCTAGTAATAAATATAGCAAATGTTTATCTTACTAATCCTATTCCTATTAATATTATAAATGTGAAAGTTAGTATGTTTGTTACTCTTTCACACAAAAACCGCTGAACCGATTTTCATGAAATTTGTACACACATAGAGGGTAACTTGGTTTAACACATAGGATAGTTTTTATCCCGAAACAATGTTCTTTTGGGACCATGCTTTCAACAGCTAGTATTATAAATGCGAAAGTTGCTGAGTTTATATGTATGGATGTGTGTTACTCTTCGCTCGAATGGCTGAACGGACTTGTTTGAAATTAGGAACACAGATAGATTGTGAAATGGATTAATCCTGGCCACTTTTAATCCCGATCGCACAATGGGTTCCTGTGAAAACGCGGGCGAAGCCGCAGCCAACAGCTAGTAAGGGATAATGTAGGATTACTTATGAATTACTTAATAACAAACTGATTTTTAAAATCGGTCCAGTACTTTGGAAGCCTATTCAATGCAAAAGACTATCATGATGGTAAGAGACGATCGTGGCCTATAGGCACCTTACATGTAGGTGCGTTGCTGTCCTGTGGCCTGACTGTTAGGCCAATTATGCAAGTCTAATGGCAACTTTACCGGACCGGAATATAGCATTGTCTTATGGTGGTGGTAATAAGTAGTAATAGGTAACTTGGAAAAGTTGCATCATGGCACTCTACCTCCAGTGATTGTTAGTACCTGGTGGTTTCACGTGAGCTGCATCAAACGATTAAGTGCTTTGATGTGAAAATCCGAATTAAAGTAGCGTAAAACGTAATCAAAATTGGTTCAGTACAGTTTATATTGGAACATAATGAACAAATAGACATTCCAACAAATAGCAAAAAAGGAAAAGGGTCCAGGAACGTTCCAATGAATTATATATTTTTTAAAGAGATACTACCAAAAAATAATATTTCTTACCTATTTGAAAATGGTATTTGTTCATTTTTTTGTTTTTGGTTAGTTGGTCGAGCTTGAAAACACGCTCTCTTGACTAAAGTTTTTGGATTATTATGTGCAGGACTTGGCAACCATTTTTAAGATTCTTTAGTCGGAAAAGTGGAGATAGACCAACAATCCTTGATATGGAATTTGGCTATGATTTCAAGTTTCATATTTTTGGATGTGATTAGCGAAGCTTCACACCTCAATAGCTGGGCTTTGTTTTTAACCGTCTCAGAAATATTTAAGCTCAGTAAAACTGCAATAACCGACGCTGTTTCATTGGTCATCACTTCGCAATTTTTTTTATTCTTTTTTCGAAACGTAGCAAATAATTCCGAAATGGTCCCACATAAATTTTATCAACATCCCGTTAGTAGTTTAAGATATAATTAGTAATGCATAAATTTTTCTTTATGATAAACACTTCATCAATGATGAAAATATGAATGTGGAAGTCATGAATCTTGGCGTCTTTCTTAAAAAAACCATAAAAATCGATTTACTATGTGCAAAGTAATCGCTTAATAAACATACAGTCGAATTAAGAACCTTCTCCTCTTTAGAGCCGTTTAAAAAGTAGAAGGTTATATGTTCGACTCCTATATTTTTATGTATTTTAAAGCTATTTCTCAATACTTAATTAGTGAATCGATTGTATTTAAAAAATCCTTATTTAAAAGAACTTGAGGAGGTACCATTGCCATGGTACAAAATGAATTCGAAGTCCGGCTTTTGTAGTTTTATTGCGCGCTTAATATATTTATCGCGCTTTTATCGCCTCTGTGGTCCAGCAGTCTGGGTGTTGGACTTGACTGCATGAGGTCCCAGGTTCGGATCCCGGGTCAGGCAACAAAAAGATAATTGAGTATTTCCAATTTTCTAACAAAAAATGTGTCCGGTTGGCGATAGGCTTGCCACCTATCACATTGCGGTTTTCGAAAATGTGCTTTCGAAAACACTGCAAAGTCTCTAGCAACTATTATAACTGATAGAGGCCTGGCACAAACCAAAGGATTATTATTATTGATTATAGTTGCATTGATAAATGATAATCCACCAAACAATAACAGTAAAACTGTGACAAGGTTGATTTTTTACGTAGATTACAGGAAAAACATTTTATAACGATTTATTTTGTATTCACTTGCTTAGAAGCTTAAGTTATTTTGTTATATCATATTTGGTAGATTCTATGGCGTTGTATCGCAAATAGGTAAAAGGGAATCCTACTCGATAACTTTCCAAATTATCCAATGCTTTGAATAATTTAAAATACTCACTTCATTTTTATTAACAACTCGATATTTGATAATTTTTTTCATGATTCCGATTACCGCCCATATAAATTTATATCAAAATCCGACCGTGGTTTTTGAGTTACACTTAATTATGCATATATATTTTCATGTATTTCGACGATACCGTGTCGGGTATGTATGCATTATTATCCTTTTGGGTATTACAAACTATAATCGAATGCTGTTGTTATTACGTAACTGTAATTACTTTGTTGTAACTAAGTTTAATTGTGCATAATGAAGAGTTCATTTATTCATTCATTCACTTATTATTAGGTATATATCAAAAATAACCTTTATTTGGATCGTAATCAAATGTGAATAGTATACCTTCGCAAGAAAGAACTTTTATAATTTGTAGTTACGTTGTTGTCCGAATAATCGCTTAAAAACATACAAAAAAATATACAGTCAAATTTATAACATCGTCATTTTCGAAATCGGTTAAAAGCAGCCCCTAAAATCGAGCCACGACAATGACGAGCACTGATTTATGGTGGCAAGAAAAGCGAAGTCGAAGTACTCTCTTACCTAGACGGTAGACCGACTGGCCTTTTGAAATAAAGGAGCCGTATAAATTACTACATTAATATTTTTGCCGTTTTATTAATAAGCATAAACTAAAGTATTCCAGGTAACAACACAGTAAGCAAGTAACAACAACAGGTATTATAGTCTTTATTACACTGTTATACAGACTATAATACCAACTTAACTTTACTCTTACTTTAGCCTTAATCGTTATTAATAAAATGTAGGCGTTGGTAAATGGTAGTATTCAAGTTGTTGTGAATAGGCTGAAGTCGAGTACGTCAAGAGTATAACTTTGTCAAGAGTAGCCTCAAGCAACGATGATAAAGTAATAAGGTATAACTGCTGGGGCTGACGTAATTGATTTATCGACGTGGCCTCAAAAAATGAAGTTTTTTTTATGTTGGAAGGCAAACAAGCAGACGGATTTCCTGAATGTAAAAAATTCACGCTGCCTAGAGACACCAAAGGTGGTAATGGTGCGTTACCAAGCTGAGTCCGGGATGTTAGGTCCTGAGCAAAAGTAGGTTTAGCGGCTACCTGACCTTCCGAACCGTAACACGTCAATGGTAAGCACTCACGTTATGGTGACAGGAATAGGTAAGGCGTGGGTACCAATCCGGGCGAGTCACTGCAAAACTCAGCCAGCTAGTAGGATGTCACGGTGCAAGTGACAGTAAACCTATGCTCGCCTTTTACGAGCTGCGTGGCAGCAAAGCAGATGGTTTATTCTGCAAAGGAGCCTAGGCTATGAGTGGGCAATAGGGTTGTCATACTCCTACCTATGCCAAAAAGTATAGGTACGTACATATTTCTTCTCATTTAGGTATATAAATACACTCGTGTACAAATAACACAAAATGAGTTTAACAAAGTCAGCAGTTTTATTATTTTAAAATTATCCCACGATTTTTTCAATTTTCAAAATTGTAGTGAAAAAAATGTCCGGGATTGGATGTGCCCAGTTGGCGATAAGTTTTCCACCTACCATATGTAGGACTTACTTTTCTCGGCAAATCTGTCCTCGGCTAGTCATACTTAGATCCAAATAAAATTATTTCAGATGTAAAATAAGCCTTTATTTTGCTAATCCCGCGTAAGCACTGTAACTTTTGTGGCAAATAATCCTCCAAATGACACAGAATGTGACAAGCCTAACTAACGTTCCCACCGCCCACCTCCGTGACCAGAACACGAATAAAGGAAGAGCTTGGGTAACAATGTAAATTGTCACGTTCTTCACATGTGACAACCCTACCCAAACTTCCCACCTCCCACCTCCGCGACCAGATCACAAATAGAGTCCGAACACGGGAAACAAAACCACTTGTCACGTCCTTCGCCAACTTTGTCGAAGAACTCACCACAGAGAACACCAAACCGCAAGTAGGTGGCACTTACCGATTCCTGCCGCCATAATAACACTGTCCTGTTCCAGTCCAGAAGAACCGGTTAAATTGCATAATTACACCTAGGCCGCAACATCTATGGTCTATAGGCCCCGGTTATCTCTTACCCTTAGAAGCGCTGTGTTCTTGGTCGCTATCTTGTCACATAATAAAATTGGGAGTTGCCAATCTTCTTTTTTTTGTTCTCGCCTGTACCTTGCGAATATTAAGTGTTGAAATAAAACAAAGTATGACCCTGTCATGTTTTAGTCCAGAGGAGCCAAACTTCCATAATTACACCTAGGTCACAAGACAACAACGCAACTACAAAATCTGTGATGTCTATAGGCAACGGTTATCTCTTACCATCAGGAGCGCCGTTTGCTTGGTTTCTGTATTATCAAATAAAAAATTGGAAATTGCCAACCTTCTTTTTTTTTGTCAGGCGAGAACAATCATTTATTGTTCTCATCTGTACCTTGCGAATATTATTTGTTTAAATAAAACAAAGTATGACCCTGTCATGTTTCAGTCCAGAGGAGCCAAACTTCCATAATTACACCTAGGTCACGAGACAAGAACGTAACTACAAAATCTATGATGTCTGTATGCCACTGTAATCTCTTACGGCGCGCCTGATGGTAAGAGTCTTACCATCAGGCGCGCCGTTTGCTTGGTTTCTATAATATCACATAAAAAATTGGAAATTGCCAACCTTGTTTTTTTGTTCTCGCCTGTACCTTGCGAATATTATGTGTTTAAATAAAACAAAGTATATTTACATTAAACTTTATTCACATGTTTGCGTAATACGTTATTACACAGATAACGTTCAACATTTGATAATAGTAAATGAAGGTGACTGTTATATAAATAGGTACCTAATAAGAAAAAGTTAAATGAGATCAATGCTATATTAACATTATGACGGATTTCTCAGTTCCTGTACAATGTATTTTATAAATAACTAACTTTCCGCCCTTGCTGTACACGAATATAATCTGTGATTTTTAAGATATAACTACCAATAATAGTGGAAATTGCATCGAAATAATTTGCACGATTTAGACGTTAAAAAAGGACACAAAAACCTATTGATTTTTGTTTTGCCGTTTTGTTTTTTGTGTCTGTTTTGTATCTTTGGCCGTGTATCTTTCTGTTTTTAGGGTTCCGTGCCCCGAAAAGAAAACACAGAGCTCTTATAATTTTTATTTTGTTGTCCGTCTGTTCGTCCTTCGGTCAAGACTTGCTTTTTAGGAACGCGTAGAGGTATCAAGCTGAAAACTTGTATCAAATATTCAGGTCTATTGTCCTTTAAAGCTGTAAAAAATTAAACTTTAAAGCCAATATAATCAAAAGTTAAGGCAGTAAAATTAAATCCTACAGGGTACTTGCGGTGAATTCAGAATCTTTTAATTTTAAACTTAAATAAAATAAAAAGAGATCTTGAGTATCCCGTATAAATAATTAAAAATGTTATCTTTTAATTTGTTACGAAGTAACGTACTTATACCTACATCTTATAGAACAGGTAAAGTAAACTTTGCGAAAACCGTTTTTTTTTATTTACATCATACAATCAAAATGTCGTAATGGGTAAACTTTTGCAAATACGTATACCTACAGATTTGTACGGGACCCTTGATGCGCGAGTCCGACTCGCACTTGACCGGTTATTTTATTTGTGTGTGTGTGTGTCTTTAAAAACTTTCAGTCCAGTGCATAGACTTGAAATTCGGCTCTTATTGTAAAATATAAAGTTGTAGCTTATTGAAGGTTTATTCTTGTTACTCTAATCCAACATTTCAAAGTAAAGTAATCCAAGGAGTATGCATGGGTACCATTAAAGTCCTTTGGGACTAGGTTTTTGAAAAAAATAAACTCGGGTCTTTAACTATGTGTATGTCAAATTTCTTCTAAATCGGACCAGTGGTTTACACGTGATAGCATTAAACAGTTAGGCAGTTTCGCAATTATAATCACATTTATGTTGTGGATTTTCGTATTTTTTAATTTACGTTGTTTTCTTTTTTCACTAATTTCTTTTTTTTGAAATAGGGCTTACATTTTTAATTTTTCGTCGTTTTTTTAAAAAAATATTGGAATTGTGTAGTAGTTGAAGCGCGAAAAAAATAACTATTCAAATGACTACATTTTTGCAAAACGCACATATTTTTTTTAGCGGACAGCGACACATATTTAACATCTAAAGTGTGTATAAAAAATGGTTGTCATTTATCATCAGAAAAGCTATGTGCTTGTTAAAAATAACAATAATTATCATGAGCATATTAAAGTTGCTAAGATATACATCTATTTTTATTAAGGTTTGTTCATTATTGTGGGAGTTTTTCTCATTAGTAAAGCGCATTGTGAAAGTGGGTTTACGATGACAATACTCACGACTCACGATGGTGCTGATCACTGGCCTTGTATACATATCGTCATACATACGCTGGAAACTCGGTCGTTTGTCTTTTTTTATTAGTACAATGGGTGGGCGAGGTTAAGGCTGCCTGCAATTGTTATCTGAGCAATCCTAAATTAGGTGCTGTTTTGGTAAGTCTCGACACTAGTTGTCCTTCGACTAGCTTCATTCTAGTCGTCCCGGCGATATTCGTGTTTTATCCCGTATTTTTAATATTAATTTGTCCCTTTCTGGGACCTGCTAAGACCTTTAAGCCATGCTGCCACGTCTTCCGTATTAATAAATTCTTTTTCTTGTTATTTATTTTTAATTTATTTGTTAAGTTTCATTTATTATAATCATTAGTCATTATAGAATGTCATGTCAGGGTCTTGAGTAAAACGGTAACCTCCATACTCAAGCTCATTTTGTGAGATTTGGCGGCAATGAGGAAAAACACGATACGCTATTTTTTCATAATTATTTCACCTGTGCATTTTAACTGAACAAAATTTAACTAAATACCGCCTAAATTAACCAATTTTACTCATATTTAATACAAAGGTCATTAATTACGAAAAAACTTCGACCATATTTTTTCACGATGGCGCCAAAACCCCGCCCCGTATGTTTTTTTTATCGTAATTCTTCCAATCCACCCTTATTTAATATTATAAATGTCAAAATCTATCTGTTTGTCTGTATGTCTGTTATGCTTTGACGACAAAACCGCTCGACCGATTTTGATGCAAGTTGATGTACTATATGTACATAGTTAGTTTAGGTCCGATTTCAAATATAGAAATATATATATATATTTCAAAAATTAATCTTCAGGGGACTAGAATGACGGATGAATGTTTTATGAAGACGCCAGAAAACAGCCTAATATTTTAACAGTCAAGTTTAGAAATAATTAAAAGAATCAAATTTATTTAAAATTGTTTTAGTAGTTCTCAGGTTACAAATGTTGTAACTTGTAACAAACTAGACTTTGGTTTTTATATTTACAGTTTTAAAATAAATTTATAAAAAAAATATGAAAATATGATATAAAAATATCAACTTAATTGGTTTGTGATAAAATGAAAAGCTTAAAAGTTCGTTTTAAAATTGTGAAAGCATAAGCAGTTATTATAATGAGGGCAATCTGGATTAATTGAGAATGTTGGAAACCACTAAATATTGACATATTTTATTTTCACTTTAAAGCAACAAAAATAAACTAAAGTAACAATTTCGACAAATTTATGTTAAAAAATCATAATTTACCTTAACGTGTTGGTCCATTTATTTAAACACTACGTTTTTTTTTTAATTGAAAAAAAACTTTATTGAAGAAATAGCGATAAATAAAAAAAAATGTTACTATAATTGTAAAATAAAATAATGACTTCATTCTTAGTATACGATTTTTTTTTATGATATTCGAAGGCAAACAAGCAGACGGATTTCCTGATGGAAAGAAATTCACGTTGCTTGGAGACACCAAAGGTGGTAATGGTGCGTTGCCAACCTAAAGCCAGGATGTTAGGCCTCGAGCAAAAGTAAGTTTACCGGCTACCTTACCCTCCGAACCGGAACACGTCATGACGTTATGGCGGTAGGAATAAGTAAGGCGGTGGTACCAATCCGGGCGAGTCGCTGCTAAACTCTACCACCTAGTCAGATGTCACGGTGTTAGTGACGGTGAGCCTATGCTCGCCTTTTACGAGCTGCCTCGCAAGGAAGGCAGATGGTCTATTGTACAAAGGAGTCCGGACCAACACGGGGAAAAATGGTAATTCTTTCTCAGTGATAAGTGAGTATTTAAGCACTTGCTTGGTAAATTTTTTTTTACAAAAGTTGAAGAAAGAAAAGATTAAAAAGAAGAAAAAGTTAAGAAATCGCCACGGGCATTCAATCCCGTATTCAAGCTCAAATGGTAAGAGCATTGGTCGGCTTATGACGAAAGGGTGTAGGTTTAAATCCTGTTTAAGCCTAAGGTGTTTTTTTTTCTGTTTCTATAATTTGTAAAAGTCTGTTTAATCGAAATAAGCGACAATAATAGAACTTGCTAAGGTAATTTTTTTGAAGTTATACTTCTTTTGGCGCGATTAGGAAAAATGATGAGAGTGAATTTTTACGATGCGCGCGCACATCGACAGATAAATGTGACAGTCTGAAGTTAGTTACTAGCGACAGAAAAAAGCAACACCCTGAAGTTAGTTGCGAACCTTTTTATTTGGTATTTTTGGATTGTTACGCCAAAGAAGTATAACTTCTTACGCGCGTGCATAAGTAGACACACTCTTTTTTTATTGTAGTGCTAGATATAACCTTATTACAATGCTGTTTTTTTAAACTCCACAATAATTTATTTACAAAATCTAATTTACTATAACCTGTATATATTTTTACACATAAATCACTTTTTTCCTACACTAAAAAAATTTTACTCTTGATATTTCTCCCGTATAATATCAGCTACTATGTCTCTTGGCAGCATTGTGGCCTTCGCGGTTTTCGTCAATATCGTCTTGGCACTCCTCCCGGGCCTTCTACTGAAGTAAACATACACATTATAAACAAGCTGTCGCGTATCAGCTGGAAGCTCTATTCTTGAATCGTCACAATTTTCTCCACTTCTCCCACTGTACAACCTCCTCCAACTAAACATAGTCCAGGCTGTCATCGCTTTGTCTCCGTATTGCGCCGTTTTTACTTGATTATAATTTGGTAAATTAAAAACTTGGTTTTTATGGTACACTTTTGTACATTCTAAATGAAGTATCCGACCTGTTGATTTTATAGCACTTTTCAAATTCACCGATCAATGTAGTAAAGTATCCGATCTGTTGCTTTTTAAATGCACTTTTGTTGTTTCACTTTAAATGTCAAATTCACGGATGAGTGTAAAGTGTCCTAACTGTTGATTTTCTTTTTTATGGCACGTTTATTATTTTAATTCCAATGTTTTGTTTAGTTCCAATTTAATTCAAATCACAGTGTAATAATAATAAATGAACACAGCTAACTCGACGTGTAAAACCGATCGATTTGAAAGTTTTTAAGCTACTGGAGGCGTAATTTGTCGAAGCCCAAGGTGGCATTGACAATCTGCTTACATTTATAAAGTATCCGAACTGTTGATTTTTGCACTTTTGTTATGTCACTTTAAATGTTAAATTCAAGGATCTGTTATAATAAATAAACACAGCCAACTCGGCGGGTAAAACCGATCGATTTGAAAGGTATTAAGCAACTGGAGGCGTAAGTTGTCGAAGCCCGAAGGTAGCGTTGACAATCTGCTCACATAATCGTGACTTCCGTCGTATTTGGGACGTGTCTGCAATACTGTCACAGCGTATTCGTTATTTCAGTATGTTCATCATGAACGGTGCTATATTCTTTTGTCGATCACACTATAGATGGGTATGAGGCCGTTATTAAAAAAATTAACTGCATTTTAGTGCCGTTTTGGCTGACGGCAAGCGATGAGGTATTGAGCTCATGTTCCATTTTGTTTGTTAATACAAAATAAGCGAGTCAGAAGTGCTATGTTTTTTGTAACAAATGAATCGTAATAAATATAAACTATTGGTCGCCCGTTGGTCGAAATTCGACCATAATAAGTTTTAATATCTTGTTGATAAGAACGCCATCTTCATTTCTCAAGACCAACTACTTTGTTTCCAAACTTTTTAGTGCGCCATCTGTGATCTTTTATCGTTATCATCAATATGTTTGTTTTTGTGTGTCAAATGCATAGTAGTGTGGGTAATGTTTTATTTATTGATTTAATGTACTTTATAAGCATTGTTATTGAAAATATTGGCGTCCTACACATAAACTATAAGTGTGCCAAATTTTATGCTCCTGCGTCCGCGCAATTTTCGTAAAAATAGGTTCAAAGTTTTGACATCACGTATTAATATAAAGTTTATAGTAGATATCCCTGAATATGTTACACGAATTATTGATCTAACCTGAAAGTAATATTAAGCCAATCATATGCTAGCGTTATGGGTGTTACTCAACGATACTCTCTAATTTATAGAAATGCTTAAATAGATACCAGAATAAATAAAATAAACGACCAGACCCGGAAATACAGATATTTAAATGTTCATCACAATGTTGGTCCAGTTAGCGTTCTGAGCGTATTTTTATTACTACTGTCATTTTATGATATTGTTAAATGAATTATAGTAAGCAAAAGTAAAAAAAAATACAAGATTAATTTGGTTTTATTCAATACGTGAAAATCGAAGACTCCAGCAAAACAAAAAAATGTTAACACTCGTTGACGCTTGTTTTCCTAAACATTGTTTAAAATTGCTACGTTATTAACGGGATGTATGTTATTGTTTGAATGCCAATTTTAGACAGTGCGTAGTAAAACAGGAGTCTAATTGATTTAGAGTAAGGCGGCAGCTGCTTTTTACGAATATAGTCAAAAGACTAAAAGGCTTAAGTTTTAGAATTAGTTCAGTTTATTGACATAGGAAAAAGGGCTGTTATAAATACTAAGTTAGTTAATGAGTTTTAAGCTAAACAATTAAAAAAATTATGTAGTAGTTTAAGTTAAATAATAATTACAAGTTTCATTATATTCAAAAATTGTTACTTTAATTGTTAAAACTGTTACAATAATTGACTCTTCTTCTTCTTTTATAAATATGGCTTTCAATCTTACTAATTGAGTCAAAAACTCTTCATGGTTCAAGTCCACCTTTTGCAATTTTTACTTGACATTATTTTTTACGAGTTCCTAGTTTGATATATTTTTTAGCCTCGTTGGTCGAGTGGATACCGTACACGCATAACTCAACTAACCGACCGCGAGGCTCCGGTTCGATTCCCAAAGGCGCAGGCATTGTGTGTGATGAACATTTAGATGTATGCATTTCCGGGTCTGGGTGTTATTAAATTTATTCTGTTTTCTATTTAAGTACTTCCATGTATTAAAATAGTTGACCTAACAGCCATAACACAAGCATATAATTTGCTTACTTTGGGGCTAGATTCAATTCATGTCATTTGTCTTGGGATATTTATTACTATTTATTTATTACAGAGAACAAATTGTGATGTAATCTCTACAATACCATTGGCTAGACGTGGGCGTATTAATTATACCTCTGCCATCTTAGGAATTGTGAGCGAGATTGTTTTCTTGTTATGTCTTAACTGTTGTATCGAAGCGAAACTTGTGTTGATTTTTCTGTGGCGCAGAGAGCTGTGCAAAACGTTACACCTATTCATGCTACCGTAACGTCAGTCCCGCCAATACCATGTTCCGGGCTTAGAGGGTAACACCCCGGTCACAGATCAGAGACACACCTATAACATCTATGGTGTCTATAGGCCACGGTTGTGACTTGGCATAAAGATGAATAGTCTCTTTTTTGGGTTAATTACTCGTTCCAATTATTCAAGTGTCTATGGATAATACCTATTAGTGTAAGACCCAAACCTACATCGACCTACACCGAGCTGAAAAGAGAATGAAATATATTTCATAAAAAAATTCATAATAAATTTGGTATATTAGAAAACATATCGAAAATGGGTTCCCTAAAAATCCTGGATACATTTATTTTATTATTTAAAGAAAAATTGTTTTTCACTTTTCTAATTTTTTTAGGCAACTCTATATCACCGTGTTTGCAATAAAAATGCGCATATGTTGATTTACTTTTTCTATTATACAATCCCGTAAAAGGAAAATCAGTTTTTATCTGGCAACCTAACTTCTGCACATTCTATACGTTTTATACTTCAAGACAGAATATAATTTTTAGCCTTAATATTGCACCATTTAATACAAAATAAATTATAAATAAAAAAAAGATATATTCTGTCTAGGATTTTTTTAAGGCCAACCCTTTTTAATATATATTTTCTGATACATACTTCATTTATTATGAGAGTGGTTTCATCCTATTATCAGATCGGTGTAGGTTGACCTAGGTTGGGACACAAGGTAGTGGACCACTTGGCCCGCGTGAGGTGGCAACTGTTAGGACCGCGAAGGACCGCGGACCGTGGAGGACCGCGGAAGTAGCCTTTCTATCTTGACCGGCTGAAATGGGGTTGTGGCAGGTACAGTGGTGCCTGTTGCCACTGGAACCCCCGAAGTGGTGCACACTGTGTTTCCGTGCATTACTTTTGTCCATATACGGCCCCCTGTTGAGAAGGGCTGCGCGATGGGGATCGAGAGCTCCAGCGCCGCCGGGGCAGTGAAAGTTTGTGAAAGCGTCCCCACAGCCCCGGTACATGGCGAAGGGGAGGACGCCGTAACATACGGGGAAAGTGGCGGGTATCGATGAAAATTTCCACACGTTAAAAAACAGGTTCGGATCTTAGACTATATTAATTGTATTTGAATTTTGTATCGGTCTCCATAGTGTCACCGACCTGATGCAACGGTAGTCGCAAATCACAATAGTCACTGGAATAGCGGAAAGTTGAATAGACAATAACAGATGGCAATTTTATGGTGACTGGAAGCGTGACAGTTTACCCGAGCTTATCTGCACATTGTTTTGGACTGTGATTCATTGGCTGAATTATCAACTCGACACAAGCCTTCTAATTTTTTTATTTTGTTCGTGTAAAATACAGTTGTGCATATGATCGGCAGCTCTTGATCTAGGTGAAATGAAAATGATTTATTTGTGAAATATGTGTGTTAAGTTGTTGCAAAGGTATGTAAGCATACCAACATATTCTACTAACTTGTGGTAGGTATGCATTTTTTTTTATTAATATTTAAATAAATAGATTATATGTCGCTTCTGTGGTCTAGCGGTCCAGCGTCGGACTTTACTTCTTGAGGTCACGGGTTCGAATCCCGGGTTGGGCAACAAAAGAAAATTGGTTGTTAGTTAGTTGTGCCTCAGCCTACTTCTTCGGGAATATGGGCGTGGAGAGACTTTTTTTTATGTTATATATAACTAGCTGACCCGGCAGACGTTGTTCTGCTAATTTTTTAATGTGATTTTAGTAAAAAACGTGGGGGTGAGTCACCCTTATCACTTATGGGTATAAAAAAAGATGTTGGCCGATTCTCAGACCTACTCAATATGCTAACAAAATTTCATGAGAATCGGTCAAGCCGTTTCGGAGGAGTACGGGAACGAACATTGTGACACGAGAATTTTATATATAAGATTTTAATAATGAAATGAAGTAGGTACTTATTTGCATTTATTACAAGCTTCATAACTTATTTTAATGACAGGTTAATTTTAATCCTATCTATTGTACACTATCACGTTTTTCAAACTTATTCAGGAGAAAGAAACTCCACCATGGATTCGTTAATTATATAAATTTAATAACTATTACAATAAAACATTTGTAGGATCTTTGATCTTATGGTTTTTTATAAGAAAATTTAACACTATATGTTTCTATACATTTTAAAGAAATAAAAACAGCAAGATCTTCTTTTATAACCAAATTCGAGACGGTGCCGGTGTCGTTCGATGTACAGATTACGGTGATGTTTATGTATCGACTGAAAATCTTCCCGCTCTTTGCAAATTTTGTTCCGTAACCAAACTTTTTCGAGTTCCGTAACCGACAGCAAAAAAAATACAGATTAATCATGTCTGTATGTCTTTCTGTCCGTCTTTCGGTCCGTGTGTCACGGCCATTTACCGATACATAAAACTGAAACTTATTTTTTATAAATTTTACTCTAAATTGAATAGTTTATGCTAGATGCTTTTCCAAAGTGTTACCCCTAGTCTAAGTCTGTAAAGTCTAAAATTACAAAATGATAAAACAAAAATATATACATACTTATATGATGTACATTAACTTTCATGTAAAATTACATCGAAAATTATTTTGAACGGGATCTAGTAAGTAGTTTATTTCATAAATCGTGAGACCCAACCCAATCGTGAGACTGCTACGGAACCCTTCATGGACGAGTCCGACTCGTACTTGGTGCTATCGTTTTTTTTTTGTTACATATTCGTACCTAATTCAGTTGTGCAGTTAATCGGCATCTCTGATCTGCGAAATGTTGATATTTTGACAAAATCTTTCATGCTCATTGTATTTTTTTGAAATATTTTCGTAAAAAAATAAGTTGTGGAATTTTCTGTATATATGTGTATAATATAGGTACTCTAGTGAGCATATAAGTGCTACCTTCTAATTTTTGGCTACTATACTTCGAAACGATGACATGTTAGTATTTAATATTTATCGAAGTTAATAACGGTGCAATAAATGTTCAGGAAGTATCAATTTTCTTAAAAGTGAAATTATACTAGCTGTTTACCCTGGACGTTGTCAACGTAAAATGGATGGAAACAAAATTTCATTCCGTATTTGAGGGTAAATTTTTAAAAGTGTGATTAAACTCGAAACTTTATGGACGTATGAATGTCAAATATCTAATATATAAAATTCTCGTGTCACGGTGAGTGATTGAACTCCTCCGTAACGGCTTGACCGATTCTCATGAAATTTTGTGAGCATATTGAGTAGGTCTGAGAATCGGCCAACATCTATTTTTCATACCCCTAAGTGATAAGGATGACTCACCCCAATTTTTTTTACTAAAATGACATTAAAAATAAAGCAGAACAACGTCTGCCGGATCAGCTATCATATACATAAAATTATGAGCCCTTTGGATATAGATCTGGAAGAAGAGATACAGCGGATCATTATGATACGTTTACTCTAGCAAGTTCGTTGAAACTTGGACTACTTTGATCTATGGCATTAGTGTAATTATAACCCTGTGATGCATACTATAATATCAACCTAACTTCACTCTTCTTAGTTTAGTCAATGTTTAATAATAAGACGGTAAGAAAAAGAGACTCATTATTAACATTTTTGTGGTTTTCGAGAGCAAACTAACAGACGGGCTTTCTTATGGTGAATACTTACATACTCATTACGATCAGTCTGCTCAAGATTACACATCTGTTTTAAATAATTCGCTTATTTAACGAATACTATTTGCAGGGAGTATCGAAGTGTCAAAAGGTTAGATTTCCTAACGCTGACAACTACATCACTTGGTTTGTGACGAAGAAATTTTAAATAACAATTAAAAGAGCAGTAAAACTGCAAAAACCGACTCCAACTATTTCATTAGATACCATCGAGATTTGATGATTCTTTTTTTTGAAAGATAGCAAATCTCTTGAAGCTCGATTCATGTAATATTAGAAATTGGAATCGAGTAAGTATGTTATTTTAGGTACTCTTAACCACGACACTGGCGAATTATTAACATTGTGTTAATAGTAAACAAAATAAAAATTTCTTTATCGGAATCGTTGAATTTATTTGCATCTGAGAAAAGGTATGTAGAAAGAATGACACATATACAATGCGTATGTGGATGGATGTAGGTACCCGGGGAGACCAAGGTCGACATACCACGACCAAAGCGCTCGGGTGTTATCCGAAAGTGGTGTCAGAAGTCTCCGAAAAGGCTACCCCCTTAAGGGATTTGGCGTGTGTATGTGTGTGTGTGTGTGTGTGTGTGAGTGCGTGCGTGCGTGTGTGTGCGTAAATTTACTCTGCTGTTCCGTAGAATCTTTCTACATCGCACTTCAATAAGGAACCGCTTTCAATGTTTTCGAAACTTGACGACTTGGGTCCCTAAGTCAGCAAAAGAGTTTACTTAACTTTTTTTTGTAATAAAACATTATAACAAGTTCGCTCTGTAATTACCTGTGGTAGGCCTAACATGCAAATCTGTCGGGTACTCTATCCCCCC
>NJDC01002502.1:134417-149232 GCA_002245475.1 Calephelis virginiensis
TGCCGCTATAGAGAAAACACTATCGCTATGGCGGCAGGAATATGTTTGGCGATGGACATACAAGACGGGTACGGGGAAAGATTTGTGTGAAACCTTCGAATCCGCAAGGTTCTTATGATGATATTTTTGAATGTATAAAAGCAAGACTAGGGTACTTGGCAAACAGTTCCCCGTTCATTCCAGAAAGGAATTAGCGTGAATATAAAGTGTATCTGTTTTATAGTAACAGGAAAATTCTAGATTGTTAGCGATACGTGCGTGTATTATAATGCAAAGCAAGCATTCGCAATCATAAATGAAATTCAAATGACCACTTGACGTACGAAGCCGACATACAAACGTACGTAAGAGATTTTATTACCATGGTGGCTTAGAATGGAGACGTGATAACTGAGGTTAATTACCAATGTCATTCGAGTGGTTTCCGTACATATTTAAGGATGTTGGTAAGTTTCAGGTATTGTAATGCAGCACATTCTGGATTTGTACCTCCACCAAAACGTGTTCCTCACGCAATACCGTCAATGCTCAACATTTCGTGCTGGATACAATAACCACCTGACTTGTACAATTGTCCATAAAAATCTGCCATAAGACAGCGACGCACCTTTGACATCTACAACCGAAATGTGTGGATACTAGATAAATAATTATCAATAAAGAGACCGGCCAAGTTCGAGTCGGACTCACGCACGAAGGGTTCCGTACTGTCATCTATATGAGAAAATCACGTTTACCTACTAATTTTTAATACGCGCGGCTATGGCTTGCTCCGTGATGTTACCTCCCCCGCTACTCACGCGGTCGTTGCGTAGCAACCGCCTCGCGCTCGCGCCACCACCACGCCGCTGCTCGGCTTTCGCAACGCGTTTAAATGCACGAATTGCTTTTAACTTTGTTTTTACGTATTAGATTAGGTATGTATATTTAAAGTTAATATATTTCTAAATAGTTACTTACAAATATTCAAGTTTCTACCTGTTTTTAAGATGGAGTAAAAAATGCTTAAAATTACGTTTGTTGTATGGGAGCCCCCTTTTAATATTTACTTTATTGTTATTTAATTATTTACTTTGAAAGGTAATATACAAATTTAGTATGAAGGCTTAATTTACAAGCTAAGACGCATGCTTCCTATGCAATTCGCAAACATTTTGCAGTCGTATATTGAAGAAAGAACATTTAGAGTGAGGCATGGAGAAGCCTACTCTGGACTTAAAGAAAATTAAAGCTGGAGTGCCTCAAGGAAGTGTGCTCGGACCGATCTTGTTTATACTTTATAATTCTGATATACCGGAAATAGAAAATAGCACTATTGCAACTTTTGCTGACGACACGGCTACTATTGCTGTGGAAAGTACGCAAGAAGATGCAACAGAAAAAGTTCAAACTGCTGTATCTAAAGTCCTGTCATGAACAAAAAAGTGGCCGATCAAACTGAATGAAGCCAAGTCTACACATATTAATTTTACTAACAAAAAAGTTAAAGACACTGATTTACATCAATGAGAAATTAGTACCATACTCCAACACAGCTAAATACCTGGGTATGACAATAGATAAAAAGCTACGCTGGAAAGCTCATGTGAAAAAGAAACGAGAAGAGTTAGGCATACGTTATAGAAATATGTGTTGGCTTATTGGCAGACATTCGAAATTAACAATCCAAAACAAAGTATTGAAATATAAACAAGTCCTAAGACCGATATGGACTTATGGTATTCAGTTATGAGGAAGAGAAATTAGAATTACTCATTAGTCTATTGACTAGATTGTTATGTCGAAGAAGATGCTCAGTAGAGCTTCTTATGGAGAAAAAAAAAATGGGAATTTCTGAATATCAAACTTAATATTTATTTTTACTTTCGGTACTATCTACTCTGTGATTGCCTTTGATAAGCGAATCCGCTACAAACCACACTCATACTTTTAATTTCAAAGAAGAAAGTCGACGTGCGAAGTACTAAACTTTAAATCGGAAATTGGGATTGGACATTCTAAAAATGTGTTTAACTGATTAAATTGTATATAATAAGGTCTAATTGGATTTAGCTATAAAATACATAAACTTTTACATCACTCTAATGCATAGAAATATCAAAGTCATTCTAACAAATTAGTATATACATACAAATTGAACCATAATAGCTCTAAGTATTGTAAAATATTTATAGAGGAGTTATTTTGCAAATTAACAATACATATTGTTCCAGCCAGCTACGCTTGCTCGTAGGTCGAGTGGCTAGCGTAGGTACACGTCTAACTTTACCTACTAACCCCGAGCCTTGGGTTCGATTCCCGAAGGAGTCACGCATTTGTGTGATGAACATTTAAATGTCTTCAATTCCATGTCTGGGTGCTTATTAAATTTATTCAGGTATCTATTTAAGTATTTCTAAGTTTTATTACCGTTGACTAACACCCATAACACAAGCATCTAATTTGCTTACTTTGGGGTTAGATTCAATTTGTGTAAATTGTCTGCCAAGAGTACCATATATTGTTATTATTAAATTTAATTGGTTGTTGAAAATAAGGTAAGGTGTCATTACTCAATAACTGATATCGTTTTTTCACTAATATTTCATTTTTTTAAAAATAACTCCTAATATGTGAAGTTTAAAAAGTAAAATGCGAGCTTGTTTTTAAATATATCAGGTTTCATATTTTTAAAAGAAAGAAACACTTGTACTGTTTTACTTATCACTTATAATTTATTACTTTGTAATTAGTGGCCTACCGGTTTCGCTTAAACAGCATCATCAGGGCTAAAACTTAAACTGATATCAGATTTCACCTGTTCTTATTTCACCGGTAAATTATTTGAGAAAATGACTAATATATAAACCATGCAATTTAAAGCAACTTTTGTTACGAAACTACTTCCGCAAACGCAACTTTTGATATAGCTAGCGAATAAAATTTCTGTGTGATGCATTCAAAGTCCTCGAACGTAACGTCACATACGAGTATACTTTCAGTATAGTCTATAGAGCTATTTTTGGCAAGTCCATAAATTTGAATTTGAAGTTGCGGTATCTCGGGAGACGGGGAATTTTCAGAATAGCTGAGTGATTCTTTCATCATTGTATCAATTATTATAAAGCTATTCGATTAAACACAAAAATGAAAATTAGTCATATACAATAACTACTGTGTAAAAAAAGTTTTTGAACCCATTAATAGGTTTTGGTTAATTAACGAAGGGATAATTGAAAAAATCGATTGATTACCTAGATTTCTTAATTACATTTATTATTACATAATAAATTTTGTCAAGTACATATTAGATAGCGATTAGCGAAGAAGCTGACGGCTCGCCTATCGGGGTGTCGCTATTTTATAGCATATATCTTAGGTCTTGACCACATGTGTAAGTTTACCGGTAAGACCGGCAAATAGGCTGACAAAAATTGTAAAAAAAATAAAGGTTCTTACAACAACACCAAATTTTTTGACTTTTCAATTTTAGTTTTTTGTATAAATCGTCATCAAAAAGACACTCCAATTTTATTCATTTGCATAGAAGAGAAAAACTAAAGGCCAAATAGACAAATCACAATTACTTCGTTTTGATATTACTGACTTATTTTGTTAGTCATGCTAGTACATACATATTGTAAAGGTAACTTTCATTTATTTAGAAATCTCGTTTTAAAAGCTTTAAGAATGTAAGTCAAAGCGTGAGTCAGGCAGGAATTTAAAAACAGATTACCTACAAACTACGCAGTCTGAGTCTCACAATGAAACTTCAAGAATCGAAGATATTTTAGTTTGGTTTTCGTCGTTTCAATTCTTTATTTATTAACTTTATTTCTTATATCAAAAAATCCGAAATTCGACTGGAGTTAGAATGGTTTTAATTTATTTAATTATTGGATTTATCAGTACTCGTCATTGTCGTTTTAGGGTGGGTAGGGTTACTAGTAGAAGCACACGTGCCGCTTAAATCCCGGCCAGAATGTAACAATGCAGTCCCACCTCAACATTACTTGTGTCTATAAGCGACGGTGGTCTCGCTATCGTATGAATTGTGATATAGATAAGGCACTACAACAACAGAAACAATAATAACAGCTACAAAAATGTTAACAGAGATAAGTATGGAAAAAACTAAAATATTGTCTCCTATGCTAGTGATGAACTGTGGTTACATTTTTGCAAGAAGAGTTTCCAAGGGGCCGTCTATTAATCAAGCGTTGTTTTTGCAACATTTTTTGGATGTTTCTCCATACTCATTTGATACATTATGAGGTTTAAGCTTATTCTTCCTTCCCCTATCCAAAATAATCTAGTTTTCAGCTCCATTTTGTAACCATGTGAAAAATATGAATTGCACTCAAATATTTGGACCACGGATTAACAAGGTTTTCTTCATCATGAAGTGGATATTTGCTATTTAAAAATACAAATTTCAATGAAATAATAAATATACGTGACAATTCATTCCTCCCCCCTCCTTATCGCGATTTTCGCCGTACCCCCCACCCCCAATTTGCGCTCGTATGTAATCTCGTTCAAATATCCCAACGAATTATTGCGCGTACGTGACGCGTTTCGATTTGTCATAATGCACTGCTAAAAATAGTTCACATTTCACTCAAGTATATGTCGGTTGGGTGGGTTCAGATGCCAATAAAACATACTGCTGCCAGTACCATCTGCGTCCGTCCTACTAGCACGCGCTACACCAGCTGTTGATATATGGTGACCATGAAGTGTTATTATTTGGGACGTTATATAAATATTTGTGTGGTATCCGAAGAAAACAATAGCTAAATATTACATACTGTTCAACCAGTAGCAATATTAAATAAGTTATACTCATTGTATTTTTTTAATTAAATGTATTTTTCGTCCTTGGGTCTTTTGGAAGAAGTTTTTTTTGATTATGCGATTAGACAGCGAACAAGCACAAGTCTGTTCTGAGACGACCGTAACCTGTAGACGATATAGGTATGTCGTTGTCGTGTGGCCAAGGTGTTAGGCCTAATGTGCAAGTAGATCGGTTGCCATATTAGGGCCTAAACACATAACCATGATGCGGCGCCACGCTGCTAAAATCGTAGGTTTGCGTTGCGGCGTCAGACGTTTCTCTGCCATGGACCATCGTGAAAAACGTATTGCTTATTTGTTATTAAAAAATATTACTCTGATTTAAATAAATAAATAACGCCGCGTTGCTACAATCGGCAGTGTAACGTCAGATGTAACGTTGCTGCTAAAATCGTTGGTTTGCTTTACGGCGTTGAGGCGTAATAGACGTGTCTCTGCCATGGACTATCATGAAAAACTTATTGCTTATTTGTTATTAAAAAGAATAATTTAAATAAATAAGTAGTGCCGCGTCGCTACAATCGCCATTTAACCTGCGCCTCTTGCAAGATGCCAAGTACGAAGGCAGATTGTCTATTCTTCACGTTCTACACGAACACATAAAAAATTAAATTACATTACAACTAGATTCGTTAGTACCTGATACGATTTTTATTCGTATCTGTAAAAAAAGTGATAAAGAAATTAAGTGATAAATTGATATTTAAAGTTAAACAGAGCTTTATAATAAAAGTTTGAATGAATGTCAAACTTTACTTAATAGGTACGATGTAGCAAAAGTCTGTAAAAGTAAGGTTAATGTTTAAGTTACTTAGAAATAAGTTGGATACTTCTATAAGTTTTAACTTCGCTGTAACATTGTTACTATCTTATCTGTAGCATCAAGGTGACATAAATTTTTATGGTCAAACGTAAGGCTGAATTAAATTCAAAAATGTAAAATAAGGTATTCTACGTATTGTATAGTGTTTAACAATTTTTAATATGTTATTAGGAATGATAATTTTAACCTCGTTCTTGTACAATATAAATGACCTTAAACACTTACTATAAATATGGAAAAAATATGTTGTGCAATAGTGAATATAGACACGGAAATATATTAAGGTTAATTGTTTATAAAGACAAAAACTTCATTAATTCCTTTTGACTTAATTGATATGTGTATATTTATATGAAAATTTATTATTTTGAAAATATGTTAATAACATTATTGTGAAACGCTCAATATCATAAAATTCGCGTTTTTAATTTTTATGTCATGGAGTTTTGACTGTGACTATACGAAGGGGGTTGCTAATACTTGTGTAATAAGTGTTTAAATTTCTATTATATGGTGTCATATGGGGATCAATAGATTTTGTCATGATACAAACCGAAATTTTCCCGAATTTTATCATCATACCATTTAAATTTTTGACAATAGGTAAAAAATAATTTTCACAATACTAATACAAGTGATATGTACCTATACAAATTTGACAGCTGAAAAGTAAAATAAATGTTTCGACTAAGTTTAATTTAGATTTTATCTTTCGTGTATAAATCTGTCCACTGATAACCACAACGCCTTGCCACAGGATAAATGTTTTTTTAACTAACTCAGTGTGGGTCCGCAAAGCACTTTGAAGTGTAGACAGTGCCGATTTAAGTATTTATGGTAGCTTAATAATAAATATTGTTATCAAAACTTATATGTGGTATATTTTTATAATGAGGAAATCGTTGTTATTAAAATATCTTTAATTCCAACCCCATCTTTGTCATTATGATCCTTTGCTTTTATTAACGTGTAAAGAAAATGTCCTTAAATTTGTTGAGCCACACACATCTCATTCTAATATAGATTCTTTGGTGTACAGTTAGGATTACCATAATTTTTGCCGTAAATATTTTTGTACCTATCTGCGTTTACATCACAAATACTAAAATAATCATTTATCAGCATTTTGACCTTATTCTAAACTATGTGATTGTTTTTTTTTTAACAATTTTTTTTTTCTGCATATATTTTAAAATAACGGATTGAAAGACAATTTTTCATAAATCCTGTCCTTTCTTCTAATTTTTAAAAGAATCTGATTCGATTATGGAAACATCGAATTCAAATTAATGGCTATTCAGTCAGTAGTCTGTCTGATGATCTCACCGGTCGTCAATCTTAACAATGCAAAGGACCGGTCGTCCGCGGGCCGAGGCATGGGGTGCCAGGGGGGCTGCAGGGTCCGTGCGATTCACGCACACTGTGCTGTTGCCGTACAAATCGAACCAGTCACTGCGACAGTAAACTTGCCCGCTCCATGCGCGGCGCGCGCGCTTCTTAATCATATTTTTTTTTATCTTTTTTTTTATTTTCTAGTCAAAATGTAGTTTAATGATAAAATATGTTAGTGTTCTTAGTGAATCGGTAAATAATATTGTTTATTTCGATAAACGTTGCGCGATACGGTCTAAGGAACAATGCTGTGGGAAAAAATAACGTTCAGCTGGCATCGACCGTTCCCAGCTACCCAGTCCCCCCGCTAACCGGGTACCGGGTTCAACGCGCCTCTCTGTTATTCATCGTTTGTGGGAAAAGTTGACCCCCGTTTTTGAATTTCATTGTTAACGAATTCACACGATTTCGTTCTTGTGGACTACAAACTACTGCATCTTTAAAGAATGGACCGGATAATTACACAACAAAACGTGATTTCGTGAAAAAAATACAGATAAATTAATTTAAAAAGTGCTAAATCTTTTCGTGAGTAAACTAATTTTAATACCGGACTAAACTATACAAAAATTAAACAAAAAAAAACAAATAAAAAAGGGATGTCATTAATATTTTTGTAAAAATAAAATATTAAAGTACATAAAGTTTTTTACCCCTGCATCTATAAGTGCACCGGAATTTTCCACAAAAACACATTTTAAAAAAAATGTGTTAAAACTTTTGTGAACGTGCAGATTAAATAGAAATTTGTAGTTTTACAAACTTGCGCCAAGGTTGTACATTCCACGGAACCGTTGTTTATTTTGGGCTTTGCCATGTTTAAAAAGTCTGAGAGAAGTATTTTGAGACAAATAAAAAGTGTTTGCTTTCTGAGGACTACAGTTCAGATATTATAGTGTACCAGTTATGCGGTTGCGGATTGTGTCCGTTAGAGTTCAATTCAAAGTTGTGAGGTGAAAAGTTGTTCCGTCACTTTGTGTGTATGTGTTAGTGTACAAGGATTTTCTGCGGCTGATACTTAAACCACAAGAATGGGGAACCAGGGATCTTCTCCACATGAGCCGCTGGATCGGGCGCAGGTGCCGAATGCTGATCTCAAAATGGTGCGAATTTTTTAAACTTGTTCATTGGACTATCTATCCCATTTAAGGCTTTACACATTTCTCTTACAGAATGTACGCGACTTAAAAAGGTTTTGTTCTTTGTAATTGTATACTGAACTCGAAGCGAAATTTTATAGTTTTCTGCAATGACTTGCGTCTAGTACTATAGCTAGCTAGCTACTATACATGTTGTAGTATATGTTCTTTCTAATTATGTACCTATGTGCCATAATAATAATCTGCGTAACGCTTTGATATTCCTTAGGGTAATGGAGAAACCGGCTTTAAAGATTTAACCTATGTTCCACTTTCTGAAGTAAGTTCGGAATGCTAAACCATTTTAAAAATCTCACTTCGTTCCGTAGGAAAATATATACATTTTAAGATTAATATGTACCCAAGTCATTTATGGTTTGTCATTTTGTCATCATCATCTTACCATTTGTTAGTAAGTCACCTACTTCCTTACATCCTTTATTTCTGGAGTTAGGTCCCTTCTCACCGTCTTTGCCATTCTTGATGGTAAGTCCTCTCCTGCAGGAATCCATTAAAACATCAGGACAAAAACTAGCATTTGTCCTTTTTCAAGGTCTATTGCGAAAATTTAATATACCTAATCAATCCAGCTGTTTGGAAACGGAACATACAAATATTAACACCATATTTTATTTTATTAGTAGCGATTGCATGTCTATCTAACATCTTTAATGTCTGTAATACCCAGTCGCTTAGTCATTGTCGACGTCAGCTCATTATGGGTTTCGTAACTGTCAACTATGGTTTCTTTTGCCATTTGAAATGCACGATTCTTGGAAACCTCATATGTGTTGAAAAAATACGGCTGTTTTGAATCTTTACACGGAACTACCGCACTACTAGCGATTGCTCGCGGATTTATTCTTTTGGAAATGCTCTACTAGGTAGACGTACTTCAAGTCCTACTTGGTGCTTTATTAACTTGAGATATTGGTTAAGTGCCACAAAAACCAGATCTTCCTACATTAACATTTTGCGTAAAACCTTGTGAATAACCCGCAGTTTCTAAACAGCAATCAATTTAAATATACTATCTATCTCTTCATATTAGCTGTTCGGTTCAAGTTGGTTTGGATGCCTAAACCGAACTCATGTTAAACAGCTGTATGAAAAGATAAATCATGGATCAAAATTGATTGGCGTTTCGGAAATGGGGGTAAGGTCGTCCAAAAGTTGGGCACAGGTGTAGAATTAAGATAGGTATATACCAGACATAGGCCTTTGTAGAACTAAGTACTAAGGGCTGTATTTCTAAACGGATACGACTTAGGAATCTATAAGAAAAAGTACTCTTATAGGACCTTAAAGGTCGGCAACGCAACTGGTTGCAATATTCCTGGGACCCTACCATGAACGCTTATAGTAGTATTATTTCTATGTTGCTAAATGTCCACTTATAAAAGCAACTTTATGATATGCGTTATAAAGTTGCCTTTCTTCGATGACAATTATTATTGAAATAATATTGTTTTAAAAGCTTATTGTAAACCTCGTGGTGTAATGGTTCCCGGTGGTGATCAGGTGACCCACTTGTCTGTTTGCCACCTCTTCTAAAGAGACACAAGAAGAAAGATTGAACAAATTAAGAGAAGTATGAACGGAGAGGTCGATTTGCGAAATGTTGTAGGTATAAGTACCTACCTATGTACCTAATTAAAAATAGTTTCTCTTATCTGTAAAGAATGATATAATTTGTCAGTCATAATTTAATAGAAATTAATAATGGACGAGTTTAACCACACTTTTTTTAATTCTAATTGATCATAATATTAATACGACCTTCTGGCATTTCATTCATTTTTATCAAAACGTGGTCTGGACATATAATATGCTCGCTATTTCGCCGCCCAATGACGTAATTTTATAGCTAAAACCTGCCTGTGACACGTTTTGAAGATCGGTAAGTTTTTTTTTTATTGTGACATGATGTAAATATTTCTTACCCATTTGCCGCGTAATTAAAAACGTTTTCTTTCTTAAGGAATATTCTGAGTGAGTAAAACTTTTAAATGACCTAATATAGGCTAATACAGTTGTTAGCTTAATTGGTTATACGATCAGGCTTATTAAGCTAATTAACTAATAATTAATCTTTAGCTAATTCAAAAAGAGTAATTCAAATAATTTTATGGGCATTCTTTGAATAGAAACTTATACTTAATTCGTATAAATAGAAAGGAGTATTTCAAATAATTGTGTGTGCAATTTTTGAATAGAAACTTATAATTCATACAAATAGAAATGAACAGCCAAATGTTTGCTTGACTCCAGAACTGTTCGATCCTTTGCACTTTTTAACAAGGTATTATTATCTTTTATTTGCAACAAACGTTTTTATAAGTACCTATAAGGAAAAAAATACAATAAAAAACTAAACTTGAATTTCTCATATACAAACTATTACTAGCTGCCAATGCCATGTCAGATGTGGTACAAAAGCGGCGGGTCGGCTAGTTGATTATATTCTGCTTGATTTTTAAATCATGTATTTTATTGTGATACTTGAGCCTATCAAGGTAGTTTGTGGTTTGAGATATTTAAGAAGATCTATTGATGACTTCATTTGTAAACTTATATGATACTAGCTGTTGCCCGCGGCGTTGTCCGCGTGGTCCCATAGGAATGTTGTATCGAGATAAAAACTATCCTATGTGTTAACCCAAGTTACCTTCTATGTATGTGCCAAATTTCATGAAAATCGGTTCAGCAGTTTTTGCGGGAAGAAGTAAGAAACAGACAAACTTTCGCATTTGTAATAGTAATAGGAATAGGATTATTACTCGACAGTTAAACTATGTATATCTGTACATAGGTATATTATCATCTATATAGTATTCTGAACTTTTGCCACCTCCAAAGTACAAATACAGCCTTGTTTTTCATTTGTGGAACTTTTTATTGACGTAATAATCTAGGAGCAAAGACATTAATGATGGTCGTCGTCCTCTTAGACGTAAATGGATGTACATTGTTCGGTATACATATAGTGACAGTAACATTGTATGTAAATTACTTTTTAGTCGTTAGAATATGTCTAAACAATAAGAACAGACAAAGGAAATGCGAGAAAAAAAAACTCTTCAAACGAATAATTTTAATTTTGAAGTAGTTTTTTTCCATTTTTTATTTTAATCGATTTGACGTCGTTTAAAGTCTTACGAATCCGTACTAAAATTCCGTAAAGTATCCAAAAATACTATAAGTAAGTATTTCTTAATTTTCAGGTAAAAATATGACCAACTTATAAGCATTAGCAATGAAGCAAAATATTTCAATTATGAAATATGTCAACGCAATAATTTAAGCGCAATAAAACAACAACAAATCTTCGATTACAACAATGATGTCGTCTAACGGCCAATGTTAATAATGTATCTCAATATAATGGATTTCAAGCAAACTAGATAGCTGCGTATCCGGCGGCCTATCCCATACCTAATTGCCATATTTATCCTGTCCACAGATATGTTATTGGCAAGCGATAACATAAAAATGGATCAAAATATCAATCTTGGACAGCACGTTTTGGATTAGAATTGATTATTAATATTGGCCGTAAATCGAGCAATAGCAACTCATGCCACTTCCATCGAGTGACGATACCCTTGCAACCTCTAACCGCCTTATTCATAAAAAATAGTTTAATAACCTCCTAAGCACTGCTTAACTAATCATTTGATTAAGCCTTAAACATCGTTTAAAAATTTGTCATTCATAAAGTACATTTTGACAATGCTTAGTTAAATACTGTTTAACTTGGTAGGTTTTGGTATTATTATTGGCCGTAAGTAAACAAAAATTGAATATTTTCCTTGATCTCGCTGATTTTTTAGAGTTTTTTAAAGAGTTGAGCAAAGAATCTGCTCTTTTTCAAGTCGGTTAAAAGTTAAAAAGACGGCCTTACTGCATTAGTATTTAGTAATAGATTCGCGGTTTGATGTCAAAAGTTAGAAGCACTGAAATAACTCTTCTAAGGGTAAAGCCAAACGAGCGTAATTGTTTGAGTTGTTTTTCTCGTAAAATGAATTTCAGAATATACACTGTTTTTGTTGTATTAACTTTAGTACCGCGTACTCAACTTACTCGATTACCACCAATTTTGGCAGAATTTACTTTGTAAAAGTAGCATCGCGGTCCATTGCACTTTGCTGTGAATTTAAGCTGTTATGACAATCCTAATTCGCTCCAGAAAGCCAGTAGAGCCTGCAAAGTGCCTGTATTCCCGTATAATGGTATTCTGCACAACAGTTACATTAAAATCGCAGCCAGGTAGCAACAGACCTTTAGCATGACACAAGGGAGTTACCATAAGCACTCACAACAATATTATTTCAATACTACGAATTGTCACTCATGAAAAGCAACCTTCTAATGTATGCCTTAAAGTTGTTTTTTTAAGTGGACATTTGGCAACATGGAAATAATACTGCTAAACGTTCATGGTAATACAACATTACTTACGCGACACCCAGTTTTAATTACGCTCGTTTGTCTGCACCCTAAACGTCTTGTTATATGCTCGTTTAATACTGCAGCTGCACACTAGCAGATCATATCGGCTACTTTATTGCATGTTGTTCTCAAGGTTTAACTGCATTTGAAACAATTTAAGCATAAGTCACGCACGAGACGAGAACGACACAGATTTGTCCTCGTGTTTGTTTTTTGTTATTGTTCGAGTACCGATGCGACGCACATGCCACACAGCTGCAAATCTCCGTCATCTGTGACGGTTTTGTGGCGTAAACCTGGTTACCTGGCTGATGTTTCTACTAAGCTATCCACAGAAAAAATAAATGTTTTTATTTATTTACTGTAAAAATATATAAGTACTAGCTGTAGCCTGCTGTTTCGCCTGCGTTTTCACAGGAATCCGTTGTGCCATCGGGATTAAAAGTAGCCTATATGTTGATCCAGGTCATAATCTATATGTGTTCCAAATTTCAGACGAATCCGTTCAGCCATTCGACCGTGAAAGAGTAACAAACTTCCATACATACTCACAAACTTTCGCATTTATAATATTAAGTAGGATATAGAAACATTAAAAAAAAGAAACATTAAGGCCCACTCGCACGTTCCTAGGTTAAATATTCAACTCAAAGTTAGCATTTAACATCGGACTAATTTGATATATATAATTGACAGTTTAACCAGTTATTAAACTTAGCCCATGTACGTGCAAGTAGCCCTAAGACAGTAAAATACTTACATTTAAATACTATATTTTTCACAGGCTTGTGAGTCGCGGTTTAAACTTTTAAATTCTAAATAATAAATGTATTCTGATTTTTTAGACTCGGTGGGAATGAGTGGTGTTATTAGTTTGACGTGTTTTTATCTGTCCGTGGCATTATAACTTCTAAACGGGTGGACCGACTTTAATGTGTTTTTTTTGTTTGTTAGCTGACATAATCAAGATGGTTTTTAGATATTATTGAGACTTGTATGAGGCTGTAAAATATTTGTAGTCAAATTTGTTAAAGTTTCGATTTTATATCAGAATATATATGGTTGTATTTATATATTTGTGAATTTATTTGTACAAATAAGTATCCATTACCATTAACTTTTTATTCATAGCATTTTGCGTAACGTAATCGTGTGAAAAATATGGAATCTCGTAGAACAGCAAGTAAGTACTTGCAACAGATCGTAAGTAAAAAAAATCTAACAAAGATCTTCGGGTACCCGTATATCGTGATAACAGAAGGGTCCCTTATTCATCAGATTTAACTACCTACCTACGAATAATAATAGAGTTGTGACCCTTTATTCTCACGTGTTTCTGAGATCCGAGGGTTGATGGTGTACCTGTATTTTTTATACTAATTTTCGGTGTTGATCAGACTATTAATATTTAAATTGGCCTTGAGGACAGGATATTCGAAAATACCTATATCTGATTCAAATTGAAAACACAAAATATGCTTCGTTTTGTTCTGAGAAAAATGTATAATGTAATTCGATAAACGTTCTAGATTTATTAACATCTCAAAACACGTATTCGTAACTTCCCTTGATAAAAAAAGACGAAAACAATGAGTTCTTACTTCTCGATAATTTTTCAGGTTTTGTTTGAACTTTATCAAACTAACTACAAAAGAAATACATTAAAATAGCTGTAATGGCTTTTTAAAGAAATAAAATGTCTACTTTTTATACTAAATTATGTAATATCTTTTAATAAAATCGCCGTTGACGTAGCGTTTACTGCCAAAAGCTCTGAAATATCCTAGCCTAACCTAATCATTATTAAGATTTTTTTGAATGACTAAGGTGTTGCCAACCTCGCGGTTTTTACAACTTCACCGGGCTTTGGATTATCAATTAAAAGTAGGTATGATATTTACAGGACAGGATAGGCAGAGAGTATTGAGTACCAAATCTCACGATCTTTCCAGACTGCCTGGCTTTCTCTACATTCTTAACCCTTTTCATACAAACACGCCGGTTTCGAAGACTCTTGACGCCACTCTCGGATAATATCTGAGCGATTATGATGTTTAAAAAATGTATATGTACATGCTAAATATACATTCATTCCATTCGCTTGGGAATTATGATGACACAGTAAAACACAAACATACAGACATGTCCTAATTATAAAACCACTGTTTTTTCT
>NJDC01002502.1:159285-185662 GCA_002245475.1 Calephelis virginiensis
TAAGACCAACTACTTAGTTTTCAAATGTTATGAATATAGATTGCGCACCATCTGTGATCGTTTATCGTTATCTATATTTTTGTTTGTGTCAAACGCATGGTAGGATGTGTAATGTTTTATTTTTTTATTTAAAACACTATAAGAATTGTTATTGAAAAATATTAGTATTCTGCACCACTCCTACACATAAACTATAAGCGTGTTAAATTTTATACTCCTCAGTCCTCGCAATTTTCGTAAAAAGGGATCCAAAGTTTTTGCTTCAGGTAATACTCGTAATATTATAATGAGCTGTGTCCGTACGCGATTTCAATGGGCAACTTGTCATCGATATATTGATGCATATATTATTTAGCACATATTGTTGATTGTTATTGAATAACGCCTGAAGTAAATATTTATGTGTGACGCATCATACTCATACTAATTTTAAGTTTAATGAGAAAAAATATGGATGAAGAAATGTTAATTTACGATGCGCAAGTCGAATCGCAAAATTACCTCATGTAATAATTATATAAAAAAAAATTATATGATGTGTGAATGTAACTTATAGAACCAGTTTAAAACCTATCAGCGTGCCATTTATGCCACATTCTTCTAGCCGTTTGTGCGCCAATAATTAAAAAAAAGAAATAAAATTATATCTAGTTTAAATGAAGCTTAAAAGTTAAGTTTAAAACCTATCAGTGTGCCATTTGTGGCACATTCTTTATCCATTTGAACGTCAGTAAATATACAGACACTACGCAAAACACACAATCTTTCACTTTCAAGATGGGATTGTAACACTGACACACTGACAGGAGGTTAGTCATTAACCTACCTTTACAAATCACAATTGACGAGTGGTGAAGATGAAGTGTTGGTCAGGCCCTCTCACCATAATTTATGAAGTATAGCTATATAACCGCGACTTCGTCAGCCTAAAATAGATTTTCATATAAACTTTATCCTCCACTATACTCCTCTAAGACTTATTTATGAAAAAAATAGCCTATGTTTGAACTCGAAAAAAAAACAATATTTGAACTCAGGTCATTAACCATATGCTTGTTAAATTGAATTCAAATCGGTCCAGCGGTTTAGCCGTTGATCGTAACAAACATATAGACAGATAGACTTTCGCATGTGATACTAGACCAGCTGATGTCTGCGAAATCGTTCTCACGTTGAAGTGATTTTTCTTGGTTGGTGATTAGATTAGATAGTAACGAAATAGATTAGATAGGAACGCAAGATTTTTTAGGAGTAAAAGGTTGATGATATCATAAACCTAAACTGTAGGGTTACTCTCGAATCTCGATTTCATTCAAATTGGAAATTAGATTCGAATATATCATTTTAGGCACCCTTGAACACAATACTAGTTCGAGTAAACTACGAGTATTCATATTTTTAAAAATAATAAACAGTTTTTTTAGGATATTAATTACCTAGTATTGTGTTCAAGAGCACCTAAAATGACAGATCCGATTTCAATTTCCAATTTGCATTATCGACATTCAAGAGTAACACTACTGTCCGTAAATATTTGTTTAACCAAAGACGTAGGTTTATGAGAAATTACCATTCAATGGTAGTTGAAGCAATGTAGGTGCGATACGTCTTTGAACTTTAGTTACACCATCTTCTTGTAAATGACTGATGCAAGATACAAAAGTCAACTTTTCGTCATCGATCATAAACACGCGGATAGATTGCGTAAGCCCGACAAACATTTTAGCACTTTAAAGCATAAATCTATGCGATAACAGTATTCTTAGATGAATCATCTTCGATTATAACTCCATTGTGTCATAAGTCATGAAATATCATTTTTTTGTGATAGTCAGCAACAACCGTGGCCTATGGACACCATAGATGTTACAGGTGCATTGCTGTCCTGCGGCTGGGATGGGCCTATAATTGTACCATACCCTCCGGACCGAAACATGACCGAGTTATTATGGCAGCAGGAATAGGTAAGGCGGTGGATCCGTACCAAGGCAAGTTACTTCCCAGCACTCTACCGCCAATGGTCTAGTTGGTACTGACCTATCTTTTAATTAGTGCTCGCTTCTTACGAGCTTCCTGGGAGAGAGGCAGACGGTCTCTTCTACTTTATTTAAAAACAATTACAGTACTACTGTTTAAATTTTGCGCTTCGGCTTTACATTTTTACTCTTTTTACACTTTATACTTTTATTTTTAAATTGGCTGACCTAATCTAAAATTAAGCGAAATGATTAATTATGTGTAATAACAACTCTATATAGATATCTTTAAAGTACATTCGAATTCCCGAAGCTTGACGAATATAGCCGAAGCGCATAATTTAAATAGTACTACTGTACTGTTATGTAGTGTATGCAGGATACAGAACCCAAATAGAGGGTTATAAATTTTATGTCAGTTTGTCTGTTCAAATTTCCCGCAAAAACTACTGAGCAGGTTTTAATCAAATGTAGTAGTAGCTTATAGTCAGGCTAAATATTTGGGAAACCATATGCTACGGGAAAATCTTTTGTTCCCATCACTTAACGTGTGTTTGAAGTCGCGAGCAAGAACTGGTCCATACTAATATTATAAATGCGAAAGTGTGTTTGTTTGTCTTTCTATTAGCCACATTATCTGTGTGGTGATAGTTGGAAAAGTAGTAACTATCTCCATACAGATGTTATGCCAATATAATTAGCCACATTATGTGTCTGGTCTCTAAAGTGACATAGGCTTCTTTATACGCGCGAGAGATTAATTTATTACATGGGCGTCGCTGCAGGCAACATCTAGTTTGAAATATGTTTATAGATTTAAAAGCATATACGCAGATGTCTAACAATTTCTATAAATCGTAAGAAATACATCTAATAGTGTGTTGCCAACTGCAATTGGGATCTTACGGCTCTCGCCTATGTAACTCTAAGCCAACCTTCTATACCAGAATACGAAAATAGCAAGTACTTGGGTTATAGGCGTAGATAAGGTCGTAGTACTAATCCACGCTAATTGTAACAATTAGCAAAATTACTACTTTGTCATTTGTCACATTCACGGTGACAGTGACAACAAAAAGCGTTATAGGGGTAGGCAAGGACGCAGTAGGGACTAATTCACACTAATCGTCACAAAATTACCAGTTTGTCAATTGTCACATTCACGGTGACAGTGACAAGAAAACTATGACACTTCGTCACTTACGATCTGCCGCGAAATAGACAGCTGGACTATGCTCTGCAAGAGCCTGTGACCAACATGGGGATATATGGATGGCTAAGAGTTGTAATTAAAAAATGAAAAACCTATTTGACTAAGATACAATCACTGCCTGTTTAAGGGGAGATAATTTCATATTTAATTAAATTAAGTTTAATTTAATTAAAACAATAATAAATAAAAATAGAAGTTTAATTTAATTAAGTATTAAAACACGTTACAAAATAAGTCTTGGCAGTAACAAATCTTTTGTCTGTTTCTTATCGCTATTCGTCAATGACATAAGGCGCGTGACAAATACAAGAGGCGTCGGGCGAGGGCGAGGTGCGCCGCTTCTTTGATTTTCATACAAAATGCCCGCGCCTAAGTGATGCGCAAACTAAATGCTACCCAGAACAATTGACATTTAGGCTGAGACCATACTGTGGTCACGACGGTCTTAACACAGACTATTGCGTTACAAAACATACGCCGTCTTATTAATAAATACGGATTAAAGTACTCCAAGGTTCAACGTGTTACAATGTGATACAGACTACTGAATTTTACTCCTACTCATGAATGTTAATTCACGTTTAATAATTAGAGAGAAGGATAAAGACGCACGCACATGGAACAAAACTAAAAAAAATTATCTAATACCGATAAAAATTGCACCGACACGTCTGAATAACGATTGTCGACATCGTTTTGTATTTACAAATCGGCCCACACAACGACGATAAAACAATCTTAACACTATCTTAACTTTCGGGACTACGATGAGCACACAGCCTTATGGTATTGTTAGAGTAAGATAAGAGAGATACAAGATAGAAGTGATTGGGAATTTCGCGAGAACTATTATCGCGTTATTTTCAATACCTAACCTATCTCTTTACTTATTATTTTAAATTACATATCAATCAATTTATTTTTGATTGGCCTATAATGTTTAAATTAATCTATGTTTATGGTAGTCAGTGTACGGTGGGTAGGATTAAAAATATTTTTTCGTGAAAATCATTATGAATTTTGTAACAAAAATAAATAAATAGTTTGTAGAAGTATGTTAAACTAATATAAATAAATGCAAATAAATAAATAAAAGCATAAATATCAATTAACTACTTCCGAAACACAATGTGGTAGAATATGCTGAGTCACACATACATATAATAGTAATCCTCAGACAACATTTTAAGATATATTAATTGACTTTGTAACATTTTCAGCAAAATAGCCATTTTATTTTGATTGCAAAATTATTATTTGGCAAATTTTTTCAATAAAATTTCTCGAATGAAGTTTTTGAATTGAAATAAACTCACAATTTTATTCACAAAGATTTGTGAAATTAAAAAAAAACATATTTTGAACCAGACTTTGCATGCGGCTATAAAAAAACCCCTCAGACAGGATTTGAACCTACAACCGCTTCGCCTCGAAAGTAAAAAAGAAGGCGTCTTTACTATTTGTTGAAATTTTATCAAGTACAGGGAAGTGCTAGAATTAAATTTATCTTATTTATCTCTCCCACGGGAACCCGTTTAGATAACGGAATAAAAATAGCCTAGATGTCACTATCAAGTCAGTTAAATATCTCCACACACAAATAACACACTACAACTGAGCCCCGTTACGAGAGAAAGAAGGACAAACAAACAAAACCACTCTCGCTTTTATTAGTATGGATGACACAATTCCGCCATTTTAGGCACTTGTGACAAGTTACGATAAAAAAAAACAAGTGACAATGACTTTGCAATCAACTGGTGACTTTATCTAAAAACAAGTAGGAAGGTCAAGACTCAAGAGTAAATTGGTGTTTAGAATCTTGAGAAGGAATTGTTAATGTTATTAAGATTAAGCACAATAATACCGCAAAAAACTACTTAAGTTTCAAAACTATAACGTCTATTGATAATTTGCTATCTCAAAAGGAGGAGGATATAATATGTTTGTACATCTTTTTATGTATGTTTATCGATTTCTCCGTCTTTCTCCCCCAATTATAATCATGTGCACTGTTACACAAGTTACTTATATTGAATCTAACCCCAAAGCAAATTATATGCTTGTGTTATGGGTGTTAGTCAACGATTCTAATACATAGAAATACCTAAATAGATAGTCTATACTTCTATACTAATATTAAAAAGAGGAAAGGTTTGATTTTTTGTTTGTTTGAAATGATTAGGCTCCGGAACAAATGGACCGATTTCAAAAATTCTTTCAACTTTAGAATGCTACATGCCCTGAGCGACATAGGCTTTGTTTCATCAAAATCGGTGCAGTAGAAGCCAAGTTACGCAGGTGAAGCTGCGTGAAACTGCTAGTATCAGAATAAATGTAACATGGTCCCCTCTGTGGTATAGCTGTCCAGGTGACTTCATGAGCTCGAGTCGAGCAACAAAAAAGAAAATGTGGTTTTTCCAATTTTCTGACAAAAAAAATTGCACTAGGTTTCGATGTGTACCAGGTTGGCGATAGACTTGCCACCTATCACATTGTGGAACTTAGTGTCTTTGGCTAGTCGTAGGTGCCCCTGGTTGTGCCTCTGCCTACTTTTTTGGGGGATATGGGCGTGAAGATACTTATTTTTTAATTCTTAACTATGAAATTATAACGGACTTTGAAATTTATCTTTTTATTTGAAAGTGCGAACTTTTTTTTCAGTTTCACTGAACATAAATTATTAATACAATTTAGAGGTAATTCTGTAAACATTTGACTTTTTTATTTGTGAATGAGTTTTAGTTTATTTTTCATTATATTGTAAGGACAGACGAAGTTCCGCATGATAAGTAATTCACGCCACCAAGAGACACCAACGGTGGTATGGCGCGTTGCCAACTTGAGGCCGGGATGTTAGGCCTCGAGCAGAAGTGAGTTTACCGGCTACCTTATCTTCCGATCTCCTTTTACCAAATGTTGTGTATTAGTAATTAAAAGTCTGGATCAACATTTGGGTCAACATCATTTCAAATTAATGATGGCAACTCTACCAGGCGCCCGGTTGAAGCATTTTCGTTAACCTTTTTCATTGCCTCGTGCAAAATTAACGGAACACGGCCTTTCCGGCTTTTGTTTGGCTTATCATTTTTCGAAATTTCAAAGGTATTAAGATTTAATTATAATTTAATAGGAATTGTAATAAATAATCAAGAAGGATTCATTATGAAATTTAAAAATTTAACTACACTAAGGATAAAATCGTCTAAAATGCAATGTCCGGCCTTTTTATCCGAATGTTAGGCCGAAGTCGTAGATCTGCCCGGTCATTAGGTATGACGACCTGGCAACCATATGTATGATTGAAGTAAAGAAAGGCAAATGAGTGCTGTGCTACGTACTGGAGGGTATGGGAGTCAGTAAACTCTTGTACATGTATAGACGGTTGCAACCATGATTTCCAACAAAACTGACCTTGGAGGAACTTTGTTTCCATCTTTCGATTATTATTAAAATTTGATTAAATCAAACCTATGTCTACAACCTGTGTTTATAACCGTCGTCCCAGGGAGACGTAAGTTGAAATTTCGACTTCGAATCGGGTTTTATTCGAGGGTGTTGTCAGAAGTCCGGAACCGGCTTGTATGAAAGAAAAGAGTTATAAGAGTTCCACACGGATTAGAACATTGGTGTTTGCAACCGTGTGGAACGTAGATTTGATCCAAATTTTCATTTGTTTCACACAAAGTTTCTACCAAGTTTACCTTTGTGGAAGTCGAGATTACAGCCGTCTGGATGAAGCTTTATGATTGGAAGGAAGACGTGTGACGTTTAGCACTCGATACTTTCTCCCTTACCTGTAAGGGACTTTAACATATGTTTGTAACATAAAAAAATCTTAGAAAAGTGAAACTTGGAGTATTTTTTTCATCTATCCTAAAAGTTATTTAAGCTCAGTAAAACTACAAAAACCTTTCTCCAATTTCATAACCATGTCGATTAGATACACAAAAAATACGCACTATTTTATTATTTAACTAGAGGTCCGCCCCTTGCTTCGCACGGATATAAAATATACATATAAACCTTCCTCTTCAATCACTTTATCTATTAAAAAACGGCATCAAAATCAGTTGAATAGTTTTAAAGATTTAAGCATACAAAGGGACAGAGGAACCGACTTTGTTTTATACTATGTGATACAACACTACTACTTGTCGAATCTTTTTCAAACTATATATGACACCTCCGAATCATGACCTACCTTATAAAATTATTATTAAATCTTTATTGTACACAACTGATATTAGATACAAAAAAAATACTTAAAAGTAAAAAGAAAAACAAAGTACAAAAGGTGATTGATTATTCTCATTAAAATCTATTTATAATTGACTGATTAATCATATAACACTACAAAAAAGCATCAAGACGAATTGATAACGTCCACCTTTTTAGATTCGGTTAATTAGTCACGCTGTAAAACTCTATATGCGATAAATAGTTTTTTTGCAACATTTTAAATACATAGCAACGTTTATCAATTACCTGCAATAAAGATAATTGACTTAAATGGTTATAAAGTTGCTAAATAACTACTTGGATAATTCTTAGGTGGCTTACTTTTATACTGATTTAGTGAGATATTTAAGTTTACTCTTTATATATGAATTACATGGGATTAGAATCGTATTTCCGTAATACAGCGTAAATGTAGGTTCTCAAGATTTTTCTTTATCAGCATTTTAGCTTAGGCCAGCGGTTCCCAGTTTTTTAAACTAAAACTCCCTTTAGAAGACTCTTTAGTGCGGCATTGAATTATTTGAATCTGTACTCGTTATCGTCGGCACTTGGTGGAATTCTATTGTATAGACAGTTTTTTGAAGTAAACATTTGTACTTATCCACTATACACTTTACTTCAAAAAACTGTGTGTTGAATTATTTTAATAATTCAACACACAGTATTTTGAATCTATATCTATATCTAAGAATATATATAATATATAATATATATATACACGCAATCTATATCTAAGAAAGAATGAAGCGAAGCCATAAAGTCTCTTGACGCTCCAAGGAGTCGTGGCATACAGTTCGGGAACTCTTGCTTTAGATGATTTAAGTAATAATACATGAATAACTGGGGTTGTAGACGGTTGTAAAAATAGGCTATAAATATCGGTTTGCGTCCGTCTGGACTGTAGATTTAATCCAAATTTAATAATAATCGGTGGAAACAAAGTTTCCGTCAAGGTAACATTTTTGGAAGGCGTATTTACAACCGTCTAGAACGTCTATGTGAGAGTATTTGATTTCACATAACAACAAACCGTAACAACTCCTACTAGCAACTGAATAACATTTACTACCTTTGACAAATGAGACAAGTAAATACCATCCTACCTAAATACCTACCTACTACCTCTATCAAATGTACTAAATGTACATAACTAAATAAATTATTTGGTGTCTGTAGAGTATAAACCACGGATATCTTACCATCAGGAGAGCATTGGGCCTGTTTGTTATGTTATTACACAAAAAATATTTTAGAACACATTTTAGATTCTACGGAGATGCTAAATTGTAATAAAGAACTTCTAATTCCAAGTTTGAAGAAAATACTATCGGCCGCAATCAGAGTCGTCAATTAATATTTTATCTACCATTAAGTCATAATATTGTACAGAAAATGTCTTTTTAATAAATGATTAAAAGATAATTGATTTCTCTGAGCTGTGTGTTATGAAACAAATATATTTTTGAGAACGAACGGAGAAATGAGACGACGACAAGGCTCGCCGCATACATTCGATTAGAATCCACACAAATCTATGATCTAGCTACCACATACATTCGGTATTTTTACGGTATTTGGGTGGATTTTTATTTGGCTTAAATTCCGTTTCGGAACATCGTAACGGGATTTTGTAAAGGAATTCCGCATGTATGTGGTGAACCTAACTGTTTAAACTAAGTTGTTATTCTCATCTTACAAATGTATTAACAAAGGTTCAAGGAAAAACGATACACTATTACTAGTTAAATTCACCTGTTTATAAGGAATTCTTCTATTTCCTTATAAAAACCACGAAACGGCTATACAGTGCAATTATATTAGGAACTGGTAACACACCTGCCTAGATATTTATAGGACTGACTAACACATTTGATATATAATGTATTGTGTCTGTCTGTATGAATAAATTTATTTGCTACAACTTTAGAATAAGGATATATTCCTCTGAAAACAATACCACTCATTGGTATTGAATAACAACTTTGGAATTTACGTCTGGCATATGTGTCTGTTATTAACAATGTTTTAAGGGAGTTTTGGCGCCATCGAGTGAAAAGATGGTCCAAGTTTTTCCATAATTATTGAATTTCGTGTTGATACTTATGATATTGAATGAAATTAGTCAATTTTGGTGGCATTTTGTACAATTTTGTTTTTTTGAAAGAGCACAAATGAAATAATCATGAAGAAATTAGCGTATCGTGTATTTCCACGTTGTCGCCAAATCTCATTACATGAGCTTGAGTAATGAGGCCACCACTTTACCCAAGAGCCTGACATGACTTTCTGACGACTTATGACTGATGACTAATAATAAATAATTAAAATTGATATAAAACTTGATGCTAATTTCTACTTGACTTATGGCAAAATACTAACGTATGGGCCAAAACCTAAAGAAAAAAAGAATGTTTTAATGAAGCCAGGCAGGTGAACAAGCATTGTGAGATTTGGCACTCGATACTCTCTGCCTACTTAACGTGAAAATATATATGTATGTAAGAATGTTTTAGATATAACATTACACGTTTAGAAGTAAGCAACGTATTGAAGTTTTCTCGTGTTTAGATGGTTCAATTCAAAATCCTAAATCCCGATAACAATGACGACAAAATTGATTTTAGTCGTATCTCATACATGACTTTGGAATCGATGTGTTATTTTGGATAAGTTGTTATTTAAAAAAAATAGTTTGGTTTGTAAACTGTTTATACTCTACACTAGCTGTTTTTTTCTAGTTTATGATGTTACTATTAGTATTGAAATAAACAATCACCCTTACGCCGAATCTTCTCGGTGTATGGCCGCGATTCTGATCTGGTGGTAGTTTATAAAAATGTCTAAGCTCACTAGTACCACTCGTATCGTCTACATGATTTTTTCTGATTCTAATTAAGTTTTTACACAAACTTTATCCCCTATTTTAGTTCTTTGGGTTGTTGATTTTTGAAAAAAAAGGTTATGTTTGAACTCGGATTTTTTCATCAAAATGGTTTAGCGGAATAGCAACAGCCAGACAAAACAGCGTACAGACAAACCGACAGACAGACTTTCGCATTTATAATATTAATATCGGCTGGATTTCTTTAAAGCTCCCTTTGGGTTTGCTGGAAGATTTACTAATAGAGATAAGTTCGCCGTTTGTATAATTTTACAATTTACATATTCACTTGTTTTGTAACTATTTGGCGTTTATTAACTATATGAATAAATAAACGATTTTTAACTAATTTTATTTTGATCAAGTAACATTAAAACATATGGGCAAAATAATATAAAAGTAAAGTCGTGATTAAAAAATGCGAAGATAGATTACAAAAAATAAAAAGGTACAACATACTTTCCTTGTTACAAAAAAACATCTTCAAGAATATTATTACGTAATATAGTTCAACGGTCTTTATGTCGTATTACGTAAAGATAAATGTTTGTGCGTTGCCAAATTGGCTCATAGAACCACTTAGGTTTTTGTGTAAGAATCGTTGAAAGATTCTCTCTGATCATTATAAGTGAGTTTTCAATACTTGTGAATAGCTGCATTCATGTAACAAATTATACAATAAATATAATTAGTGAATACAAAAGTTGTTGCTTTGGTAGTATATTAGTCATATATTTGATACAGACTGAATTCTAAGACTATATAAAAAAAAAGTTGAGTGGTTCTGTATTGGACTTGACTTCATGGAGTCCGGATTCGATTCCCGGGTCAGGCAGTAAACAAATCTCTTATTTAAATTTCCTTATACAACAATTTTTGGCTGGGATTGGATAATGTTAGCGACAGGTTAGCCAACAGTACATTGCGAAACTTCGACTAATCGTAGGCGCCCTGGGGATACGGGCGTGAAGATACTTGTACATTTTTTTTTAAAGTGAAGGCCGTCAACATTCCATGTTTAATCACTAGTTGTGATACCATGTTTTTATTGTTTTCAGAAGTCGTCAGTGCGCAGCTCCCTGAAGAGGGCGCGTGCGGGCGCCGCGCTGTCCCCGCCGCGCGCCGGCATGGAGCGGCTGCGGCGTTCGTTCCGCGAGTCCTTCCGCCGGCGCAAGGGCTCGCCTCCTGAATCCGCCCGTCCCCACCAATGGCACGCGGACGAGGCTGCCGTCCGCGCCGGAACGTGCACCTTCCCGGTCAAGTACCTTGGCTGCGTCGAGGTGTTCGAATCGCGCGGGATGCAGGTCTGCGAAGAGGCGCTTAAAGTTTTACGGGTACACATTTATTTGTATTCAGTTTTTAGTACAGTAAGGCAACAAAGCATCTGACCATCCCTCGTGTTGGTCCGGGCTCCTTTGCAGAATAGACCATCTGCCTTTCTGCCAGCCAGCTCGTAAAAGGCGAGCATAGTCTTACCGTCACTGACTGGTAGAGTTTCGCAGCGACTCGCCCGGATTGGTACTACCGCCTTACCTATTGCTGCCGCCATAACTTCAACGCTTGCCGTTGACGTGTTCATAGGATTAAGTAGCCGGTAAACTTACTTTTGCTCAAGGACTAAAATCCCGACCTCAGGTTGGCAACGCACCATTATCACCTTTGGAGTATCTAGGCGGCATGAATTTCTTACCATTAGAAAATCCGTCTGCTTGTTTTTTCCTTCCATTATAATCTTATAATATAAAAATGAATCGCTAAATGTGTTGGTAAGCGCATAACTTCCGAACGACTGGACCGATTTGGCTAATTCTTTTTTTATTGTGTTAGTTATATTCAGGTGAAAGTTTTTAAGATGAAAAAAAACCGGGAGAGTTGCAGGGAAAATGGGAAAAACAATACTTTATTGTTTCCCATACTGAACGGGTGGAACGAAGTGCGCCGGAACAGCTAGTTATTCATAAAAAACACCGTTTAATGCGTTAAAGCAGAGGTTCCCAAACTTATTTCATGTAATGCCCACTTTGAAAATCAGTTGTTTTGTAGCGCCCCCCCCCTCGTTTTTTTCTTGTCAATAACCTCAATAACATATTTGTTGCGCCTAGTTTAAAAAAAAACATTTTTTTTCAAGATTTATACCGCCCCCCTCTAGGCTTCCAGCGCCCACAAGGGGGCGTTATCGCCCACTTTGGGAAAGGCTGCGTTAAAGCGATCGGCAACCTTTTGGCAGGCAAGGGCCACAAGGCGGCAAAATAAACTAAAGGTGGGCCACACTTGTAATATTTACCCTAGAAGCCAAATATACTTACGTATTGGTCATGTCCCATAGAAAAAATGAAAATGGGCGGAGAGAAGAGCGTTCTTAAGGCTGAATCTACACTGTACGCCGTATATTATACGGTCAAGCGCGGAACTTTGATGATTTTTTTTTGATATTTATAACTTATTTTCAAGACATTCACGGGCCGCAAGTAAGACGTCAGCGGGCCGCATGCGGCCCCCGGGCCGAAGGTTGCCGACCGCTGCTTTAAAGTACTTCTTTTTTTGAAGTGACTAATATGTTGCTAACCGCGAAGTTTTTTTACAACTTCATCGGGCTATGAAAGTACTGCAAGGGGGTCAGATATTTCGTTTGAGTACTGTAAAAACCTGTCCTCATTGTCTGTGTTTGTACCTGGACACGTCTTTTCCACATTTGTTCTAGTTGCGTTGAGGTGTCGGAGCTAAGAATCCCAGAAACATCTTAAGGCGCAAGTCACATATAAAAGATGTAAGATGTGGCGTTCCGTCTCTTAGCAAAACGACACTTCTATACATTTTTTATTTTATGTGAACAACGTATCCTCATCTTTTCTGTCTGGCTTACGCCTTAAGCTTTTGCTAGAACGATATACTGTATACATAACATTTTATGAAAAATGATGGATCGACGTCCTAACGGAGCGATGTTTAATGAGTTCTAGGAGGTTGGATAATAAATTACGCTACTTTTTATCCCGGTTTTGACCGCCTCGCTAGTCGAGTGCTAGCGTACACGCCTAACTACACTGACTAACTGCAAGGCTCGGGTTTGATTTTTTTGAAGGGGGGCAGGCATTTGTGTGATGAACATTTGGATGTCTGCATTTCCGGGTCTGGGTGTTTATTAAATTATATTCTGGTTATCTATTAAAGTATTTGTATGTATTGGTATCGTTGACTAACAAACATAACACAATCATGTAATTTGCTAACTTTGAGGTTAGATTCAATTTGTTTAGCTTGTCCAGAGATATTTATTTATTTATCTGAGCGGGTTTCTATGGGAGAGATCTAAAACTAAATATCGGAAGTATACACGGGCCTAGCTGCGGGTAATATCTAGTTTATTACAAGCCTTATGCTTATTATGACTGTCAGGTAACGACTGAACCGTGTCGCTTTAAACGAAAATCATTTTTTTGCCACTAGCCATCCTTTGTAGTAAAAAGTTCAATGTGACGGTCTTGAAATTATCCAACTGCAAGTTGTGCTAACCTTTGTAAGCCTCCACAGATTGATTATTTGGTTTCTAAAAAACAGGTTTAGTTTCATGCCTTCCTGGTACATTATAAGATTTATTGTTAGACTCTGATTTTTTAACCGAGTCCAAAAAGAGGCTTTTCGACTATGTAATTTTTTGTATATACTTTAAGCGTTGACACGGCCAATAGCCAACCGATTTTCATAGTTGCTTTTTAGAAAGATGGGTCATGATTCGTAGATGACCCCATAATAATTTTATTGTAATACGACTAGTGGTTTTTGGGAGGTTTAGCAAAAAATGATGTATTATAAAGTAATACTCAAACAGCGACGTGGTGCCCAATGAAATAGATGAAGTCGGTTTTTGCAGTTTTATGCGCTTTATGGTTCGAAGGTATCATTGTCACCACGTCTGGATCTGATATTGGAATCATAAGAAAATGGAGGAAAATTCTACATTTTTATATTCAAACTAACTGTTCCGGCAAACTTCGTTCCGCCCGTTCAGTTTGTATAGGAAAAATGAAAGTGTACCCCCAGTGTATTCTCCAGGTTCTAAGCTACCTCTACATAAATTTTCAGCCTAATCGGTTTAACTATCACGATTGATTCATCTTTCATATTTTTTTTCGTTTTTATTTTTTTAAGGTGTATTCTGCTATTCAGGGCAAATACAAATCCAATGTATCAAAAAACATGAAAATTGATCTAGCAGATCTCGAGTTATAAATGCTGTAACAAACCCGACTTTGTTTTGTATCATAATAAAATAATATGGATATGAATTAATAGAAAATTGACTTCTAAGTTTTTTTTTGCAGTTTAACTGCGCTTAACTTATTTAATTAATTGTTTTGGTGTTTTTAACAGACTCAATTAATGAAAATCTGATTAACAGTGTGTGGGTGGTGGGTGGGTGACTCGTGACCCAAGGAACTAATTCTGAAATGTAATAAATCTGTGATATTATATGCACGTCTGAAAACCAGTTTCTGATGAACACACCCGCTGGTGTGTTTTGCGTCTATCGTATTAGTTTACTTTCTATCTTCTAGCCTGTTAGAAGTCTTCTACACATAGGACACTATAAAGGATTAATACCGTCTGCAGACTTGAATCCATACAAGTGTTTAGAGAATCCTTTTGCGACGTGCAACATTACTGCTAACGCAGACCGACCTAAATATATACTTATACGTAGACTAACCGACCTGGCGCACTTCGTACCGCTAAGACATTCGTTGAGACAGTCTGGAAGGAAAACGCAAAATATTGTTTTTCTTATTTTCCCCGCAAATTTCCCAGGTTTTCTCTTCGTAAGCACCTTTCCTAACAATAACTAACATAAAAAAAATTAGCGAAATTGATCCATTCGATCAGGTGTGATGCGACGACCAAGGCCAATGGGGGTTCATTTTTATATGTGGTTTTTTTTATGATATTGGAAGGCAAACAAGCAGATGGATTTCCTGATGGTAAGAAATTCACGCTGCCTAGAGACACCAAAGGTGGTAATGGTGCGTTGCCAACCTGAGGTCAGGATGTTAGGCTTCGAGCAAAAGTAAGTTTACCGGCTGCCTTACCCTCCAAACCGGAACACGTCATGACGTTATGGCGGCAGGAATAGGTAAGGCGGTGGTACCAATCCGGGCGAGTCGTTGCGAAACTCTACCAAGTTCGTTAGTCTCTCTAAAACTCAAAAATGGCTAAACCTATTTGGCTAATTTTGATTTTGAAATATTTGTTCAAGTCCAGGGAAGGTTCAAGTGATAAGAAAAAGCGAAAAATTGCGAGGAAACTGGGAAAAACTAAATTTTGAATTTTTCCATACAAACTGAACGGATGAAGCGAATTTCGCCGGGACAGCAGCTATTATACATATGTATGAAATTTAGGTATAGGCAATCAATCACTGAACAACGCCAAGCCCGAACTACTGACAATAGGAACTCAAAATTTAGAGCGAATATCGGTTTTATGCTGTCCATCGGTCCAGCTGGCATTAGCTTCAGAACTTGGCACTTATTTTATTAAACGTGAACGTGATCTCGTCTAATAAAACAAGTGCCTTGTTGTTTGAAAGGCCAAAGCCATCAATTAAAATTAGATTTACCATTTATAGTAATTTTAAATGTCGAAAAAGAATACCCAATTTGAAGAACTTGAAATAATGACTTTTAAACCTTAGAAACTTTTTGATTAAGAAATTTAAATTATAGCGGCAAGAACTGCAGCATATTTATTTTATAAATCATGGTTTTCGTTTTATTAATAAGTTTTGATGCTACCAAAATGGAAACTATTTAGACAAAATACTCAGTTGATTAGATTATAAAACTGTGTTTGGAAACGCACTTTTACCACCTTTGACGTCTCTAGGCGGCGTGAATTTACTACCATCAGGAAATCCGTCTGCTCGTTTGCCTTCCAATATCATAAAAAAACAGTGTTGAAGTATAAAACATTTTTAATAGATCATTATTATTTTTTTAATTCGTAATTATTTTAAAATCTTCTGATAGTAGCTGTACCCATTATTAAATAAATATTTTTTCGATTAAAAAATATTGTTAATGTAACAATTTCTGATACAGTGACCGGTTTGACAGATACACAGCAGTGATATGAATTTTAATTTATTGTCAAAAAATCATAGCAAAATGCGAGTCGAAATTGTAAGTTGTATTTATAACTAGTAATAACTCATTATAAAGTTTTAATAAAGTGAAATTATAACCTGTTTACTATAAACATACTTATACTCCCGTCAACACATGTTTTATTAAACACTGTCTAAAATTGGATTCTCAACAAATAACATGCTGCCACGTCATCCACGTGTAGCTTGTCATTGGTTGGACGTCAATCTTAGACAGTGTTTAGTTAAACAGCGTCTTAATGTTGTGTGTTATGGCGGTCTGTTTAGTTAGGTTTGACATACTATGTCAAAACTGGCCGTTATAGCGTGTCGCTATTTTAGGTACATAAAATATAATTAATATAATATTGCAAACTATCAATAAGCCATTGAATGGGGAGTTTTGGCGCCATCATGAATGAAGATGGTCGTAATTTTTTCATAGTTATTGAATTTCGTGTTTATATTGAGTGAAATTAGTTAATTTAGGTGGCAATTAGATTAATTTTGTTCAGTGAAAGTGCACAAATCAAGTAATCGTGAAGAAATTAGTGTATCGTCTATTTCTTCGCTGCCGCCAAATCTCAATAGACGAGCTTGAGTAACGAAGCCACCGTTTTACTCAAGACCCAGACATGACTTGCTTGACGACTTATGACTAATGACTAATTATAATTGGTTAAAATTAATTTAAATTTTGACGCAAATTTCTACTTGACTAATGGCAAAATACTAACGTGAAGGCCAATACCTAAAGAAAGAAGAAAAGAAGCCATTGATCGGTCGTCGTTTGGAGTTTTAGTCGTTAAGGTGGCGGCTTACTCCTTTACTGCCCAAATTTATCAATTATGTTAAGGTGAATACTGTTAAATGGTTATTTAATTGACTAATTAGCAGATATTTCTTGCTATAAGATGTGGTTTCTAGAAAACACAAACAGTGAAATTTGGGTCAAGTTGATATTTATAATCGAATTTTAATCTGTATAAATAATAATGAGTTTCAAATTGATGTCACGAGTGTAGTTATGTTATGACCTTGTTATGTAGGTCTGTTATACTCACAATATTAACAGGTAATTACTCGTATAACCTATCATGGTATTGCATTTCAATCTAACTCAGTGACGCTCAAACTTTTTTCCGTATGGGCCACAAACACGTGGCGGGTGTGAGGGCCGCGGACCACAAAAAATAGATAATTTTGCTTAGGATTGCTGTTGTTGTTTCGCTGTTTCAAATTCAGATCATTTTATTCAGTTATTTTTTTTATTGTAGACTATACAATTGGTATCATTGCTCGTCGACATTAGTATAAAACTACTACTGAGCCTTTACCATGAGTCGCTATAGATTTCGTTCGGGTAATTTACGCATTGAAATCTGCAGCGCTTTTGGTCTAAAAATTAGCCTTTACCATGAGTCGCTATAGATTTCGTTCGGTAATTTACGCATCGAAATCTACAGCGCTTTTGGTCTATAAATTTAGTAACTAAGACATAGTTACAAGTAGAGGCGCTGTTTAAATTTGTCATATAAAATTACAAATCATTTACAGCGATGCTAGCGAGTATAGCACCGTAAACTCATAGTAAGGGCACTGGTTCGCTTTTCAATTGCCAACTACAGCTATTTTACAACTGACAATCGAAATTAAATATTTAGTATAATAGCTGTACGTAACGCGACGCGTTAGTATAATGTATGACATATTTACTTAGCATACCTAGAATTAATTTATTTAATGAACGCGAAATTCAAAATGGTTTAAATCAAAGTTGTATCAGATGGCAACCACAAAGGCTCACGTTCAGCTGACAGGCCGCGGTTTGAATATAGCTGACCTAAGTACACTTATGTATAAGTAAATCTTTGCATGTCTTACCTGTATGTCGTCAATTCCATAGAAATATTGCACAACATATTGTCGACTTTTTTTTCTTGTTGTAGATCCAATATTAGTTAACATCTGCGAGGCGGCGAAGCCTTATTTCTTTCTCTCTTAATAAGATGTAGGGTTGTTAAAGCTGTTGCTTTTGCTGTGGATCTTATAACAACGACATCTTCACGCCAAGTCCCTTACTTGGTAGGCAGAGGGTATCGAGAGTCAAATCTCTCGATCTTTGAAGACCTTCCTGGCTTTTTCCACATTCATTACTTTTTCCATACAGACACGCCGGTTTCGGAGACTTGAGACCACCCTTGTAAATACCTCGTGGAATGTTAACTTAGGTCTCTCCGGATACCTACGTCAATTCACATTCGCATTAAATTTACAAAGCAGTCAATCTTTCATCTGTCAATTTTTCTACATTACCGAACCAACGGAGCATGCCCTAACTCGGATCTCACTGTTGCTGATGCGGTCAGCGAGCGTTACACCACAGATTTTCTGTAACACTCTCATTTCGAGTGCACTTATCCTGCTTTCATGCTTTTTCCAACATATCCAACTCATGCTTCGCATGATGATACGTATGTATGAGTTATGTATGTAAGCATTAATATAGTAATGCTATTTGCATGACGTCGTTAATTATACCAGTGTTACCATGTTCATTACGATGATTATCATACAAATGCAAAGTTCTTAGCAACAAGCCAGCGACTTACGGGTCATAAGTAACACACCCAATCTGGCTTGTATGGGCGTCAATTAATTAACTAACGGATAAACGTGGTTTCAGGGCCGAAGCCTGCCGTTGAGTAATGACTGGATTTTAGTGTATCATATTACCTTAGCTCGAAATAACCATTTATTAATCACTTCATATCATAAATCACTTTTGTAGTCTAGTCGGTCGGGTGTTTAACAACACGAGGTCCCGGGTTCGACCGGGTCTTGCAATTCGAAATATGCTTTTTTAATATAACTTATGATAATTTTAGCGCAGCAAATTTGCAAACATCGACTCGGATATCACTAAGCGTCTACGTAACTAAAAAAATTGTATTTTCATCGGTTTCCATTATAAGATCCAGATGATCTAAGAATTGTGAATGCCAACGTTAGTTTGTTACACTTTCGCGCGAAAACTAAGTACTGAGCCAATAATCATGATACTTTGTACTCATGTTCTTTGAGGTGTTAAAAGTAACATATGGTACTTTATAACGTTTTAAATAAGAGCGAAGCTGCGGGTCAGTGATAGTTTAATTACAAATACACTAATACATCCGTATCACGTGCATAATGTGAGTTCTCGCAGTTATCATGTTCCCTGTTAGAGGGTCGGGAAGCCAGTAGACTTGCACACTAGGCTACTTGTGATCCCTCTACAATCTACACGATGGTTACGCATCAGTAATATCTATAGTTACACATTTATAAACCGTAGGAAAGGAGTTGAAATTTTCGCCTCCGGAGTTGTAGCCTCAGTAGCACAAATGGTTAAAGCATTCGTCGCCTTGAGACCAAAGTGTGTAGGTTCAAATCCTGTATAAAGTGTTTTATTTTTTGTTTAAAACTTTTAGAAAAATAATATGTATGGCGTCTAGGAAACGGTTATGTGTTATCATCATAGGAACCCACTGTTTTATCTATCTCGAATATGACATTAAACTAGTTTATAAAGCAACCAGCGTTTCTAATGCAAAGATAAATAGATCTATAAAAGCTATAGACATTATGTATTTGCTACCTTGGACTGAGATGCTCAACTAAGATACCAATCGTTTATCAATTATTGAGATTTAATCCTTCGTTTTTCAGAATTCTCGCCGAAGACCAGTCCGAGCAGTATTACATGTCAGCGGTGACGGACTACGAGTGGTTGAGGAAGAAACCAAAGGGCTGATTGTCGACCAGACCATCGAGAAGGTTTCGTTTTGCGCACCAGACCGGAGTCACGAACGCGGATTTAGGTATTTGGCCTTAAATCATTAATTAACATATTTCTGCTCCCACGGTGATAACATTAAAAACTGGTTTTAATATCCGCTTTAATGATATAATGTGTTAAGGCTGTTAGCATTTACTTTATACTTGTAATTTATTTAAAATCTGTGGTTGATTATACTTTTTTTCTTCTTTTAAAGACTAAAGTCAACTAATTATATAGGTACTTGTAACAAAGCTATTAGTCATTATTGCATAGTATAAAACAAAGTCGCTTTCCGCTATCAGTACCTATGTATGCTTAGATCTTTTAGACTATGCAACTGATTTTTAAATGTTTTTTTAATAATTATAAATAACTAGCGGCCCGACCCGGCCTTGCACGGTTATGAAATATTCATACAGACCTTCCTCTTCAATCACTTTATCTAAAGATTTAAGCATACAAAGGGACATAGGGACAGAAGAAGAGAATTTTGTTTTATGATATGTAGAGATCTGTGGTTGAATATACTTTTTTTTTCTTTTTGTTCAAGACCAAAGTCAACTAATTATATTTTAGGTACTTGTGTTATGGATTTTAGTCATCATTACATAGTAATATTTCATACATCATTACATCATTACATAAAACAAAGTCGCTTTCCGCTGTCTGTTCCTATGTATGCTTAGATCTTAAAGACTACGCAACGGATTTTGATGTGTTTTTTAATAGATAGAGTGATAAAGGCTTATAATATGTAGATATAATGTAGTGATGGTTATATTCCCTGTGCGAACTCGGACCGGGTTGCTTGTCGATTATAATACGAGTACGTACAAATTCTTAATTAAATACTAGAACAAACTTTAGATTTATAATAAACTAGCTGTTGCCCCGTGACTTGATATTGAAATGTAAGTTGCCCTACCTTTCAAGTTGGGTCAGACTGCACAAGTGTGCAAGTTTGATTAAAATTGGTTAAGTAGTTTAGAAGTTAGTAGTCAACGTTAACGGACAACGTAACGCGTAATTTGTAAATATATATAAATAAATCTTTCTTTTTTTATATAAATAAATGTATGGTTATATTCAACCAATAAAAAATAATAATCCTAGTTTTATATATACCCTAGAAAAATTAAGTAACCCTCTTATCTATAAAAATGATTTCGCATTTCACTTGGTCATCGCGTCACGCGTGAATGGATGGTCTAATTTTGTTAATTTTTTTTTTGTTATTTTATATATGGCCAGAAGGTAAATGTAAAAAATATCGATATTCATAGAGAGGACAACGTTTGTCGGCACAGCTGGTCCGGTGATAAAAATAGAACGCTAAACATAAAATTAAAAAAAACTTGTTTCAAAACTTTAAATGACAAATGTTTCGGACAATAAACATGTGCAAAAGATTTTATTTTTTGCTTACAATTAGAAGAATAAAATCTGAAACGCAAATTGAAAAAAAAAGGTGTGTGCGAATCACACACGATAGAAGTGAAGCTTCAGTAAATCGACAAAAGAATGAGTGAGATGAATATATATTTGTGTCTCTTACCTGTCGTTTTTCCGTTGCACCCGTTTTGAAATCACGATTCTAAAGAAGTTTCCGTTGTTGGTTCGGGCTCCTTTGTAGAATAGACCATCTGCCTTTCTTGCCAGGCAGCTCGTAAAAGGCGAGCATAGGCTTACCGTCACTAACACCGTGACATTTGACTAGGTGGTAGAGTTTAGCAGGGACTCGCCCGGATTGGTACCACCGCCTTACCTATTCCTGCCGCCATAACGTCATGACGTGTTCCGGTTCGGAGGGTAGCCGGTAAACTTACTTTTGCTCGAGGCCTAACATCCCGGCCTCAGGTTGGCAACGTACCATTACCACCTTTGGTGTCTTTAGGCGGCGTGAATTTCTCAACATCAGGAAATCCGTCTGCTTGTTTGTCTTCCAATATCATACAAAAAAAGGTTCAATTAAAAAAATTGGCAGTTCCATAAATCAAGAGACCTATTTTACTTATTTACTAGCTGTTGCCTGTGACTTCACCCGCGAATCAAATTAATTCAGTTTCTTCGAAATTTCGTCTATATATCGGGATTAAACTATCCTGCATTTAAGTGGAACAGTCCCATCTTGTAAGTTATTTTGACGCATATTGTTTTATAACAGAAAATATCTTCACGCCCATATTCCCGGACATGTAGGCGCAAGCACCACCACAAATATCTGAAAACACTAAGTCTCGCAATGTGATAGGTACTTACCACCCTAGCACATGTCCGATTTTGGGTAACGATGTTTTTTAGTCGAAAATTAAAAAAAAACACATTTTTTTTATGCCCTACCTGGGAATCAAACTCGGGACCTCATGAAGTCAAGCCCAACATCGGACCGCTAGCTCTCTTTTTGCTTAACCCTTCTAAACAGTGACATTTTGTAAAAAATGTATCTTAGCTTTTGTTAATTTAATTCGTTTTACTAAATAATCAGATATTAAGACCACTAAATAACTAGCACATTTTACCTGTTAATATATTATAACATTTAGTTTTTTATATAACACAATTATAAATACATTTTTTCCTGTTACAAAGTCGAACTTTAGTCTTCCATTTATTTTAATGTGTCACTCATTAGAGGCAATTGATGTAAAACCATTAAATAAACTGATGTCAAACACCAACAAGTTGAAAATTCCACATGTTTTAATTAAGGCTAAGAACTCACGGTGTGGTTTTCATCTACGCCCGACGCGTTTGCGTGCCCGCGGCTTCTGTAGAATGAAGATTTATATGCAAAAAGTAAGAGCACGCATTTTACACCCGCAGTGCCCGCGGTCGTTTGGGGTTACCGCGGCACCGGTTGTCCGCCGGTAGATTCGTACAAGTTTGCGGGGGATGATTTTAACCTCGACGGCTTTGTGACTAGAATCGTACAAGTTTGCGGACGATGATTTCAACCGTGACGGTTTTGTCTTAGTCTCGTGATTCGTGAGGTTTGAAATAAAACCGCAGTTCTACGACCGTGGCGGGCGCTGGTGGAAACCGCTCCGTGAGTTCTTAGCCTAACAGTCCTATTAAGATAGATTGGTTTCGCACATTACAATATTTGCTCCTAGACAATGATGCAATCGTTGAAACTATATGGTATTATGTAAATTATATGATTATAGTTGTTATATCCTTATTTACGTATACAATGTTTAATCCGGATACCTATGAAGTTTTTGTTTTGTAAAGTATAAAATACGACATAATTATTTCATGAAAATATCATTGAAAGTGAAACGTTACATTTTGTAGGCATTTTAATATTTTTTGTTTAACGGCTTTTAAGCACGGTATGCTTTGAACATTTAAGTGAAACTGTGAAAAACCAGCTTTTATTACTATCTCACGATTATGAAATCGTCATTATGATTTCAAAAGATAGAGCTAATGATTCGGAGATGGTGCCTCATACTTTTTATGAAGATACCACCACCTCGGAATAAACGTCTTCCTTTCATCGGATCATGAAAAAAATAATATAGTCCCATATTCCTTCGGAATTCTGACCTATCTTTCCAATATATAATTATTAAAATCAGTTTGTTATTGGAGGAATATTCGTAACAAACATAAGTACAAAAACAACATACAGCCGAATTGGTAACCTCTTTTTGAAGTCGGTTATAATCAAACTTGAAAATTAGGGTTACGCTGAAAATAATACGTAATAATTGTTTCCAATGCCGCCTGGTTTCACTAGTTACATAGTCACTTAAACAAATTAAATCATTGCAGTAAGGGCATTCAACATTTGTACTTTTCCACAATCTAGTAAAAGTCAGAGAATATAACTAGTACCTGAACAAAATTAATACATACAATACATTTTAACTGCCTCAATGTAGTTGACCTTCCAAAAATTGTTTAAACTTAATTGACCTTTAAATTGTCTAAATATATTGACCTTAAAATTGTCTAAATTTAATTGACCTTCCAGAAATTGTCTAAATGTAATTGACATTAAAATTATTTTAATGTAATTAATTGCTCTTTAAAAAATTGTCTAAATGTAATTGACCTTAAAGTTGATTTAATGTATAACCTAACAATATTAAATGATTTGTCTAGAATTATTTATAAAATATTTTTCAGTAGTGGTAATAACGATTAATTTATTTCAATGTTTGTCAACGAAATAATCGGATGTGTATTAATTAATGATATCGACTTTCATGAAGATTCTTATAAGTTATTGAGGACATATTATTAGTGTTAAAATTTCTGCGAAAAGTTATTCGTTTTTTGGTTATTTCGCGTTGAAACTTTTATTTTTGCATTCGGCATTATTGTTCAGCTTCAGCAATATGTTATATACATTATATGAATGTTATTGGCGTTAGTTACACTATTGCCGATTTGGCTGAAAATAGGTAGGTGGCTTAGAACCAGACCGACATAGGATACTCTTTACCCCGTTAAACTGCGAGGAAATTAGGAAAAACAACATTTAATTTTTTTTCAATACAAACGAGCGGAACGAAGTCCTCCGGAACATCTAGTACTGTAGAGGTTGCGTTACGATGCAAACTCTACTGGCTGTTTAAAAAATATAATTAAATTTTGAAAATTATTAAGAACGAAAAAAGATAGAAGAGAATCGTAAGTCAATTTATAAAGGAGAAGATATTGAAAAAGATGTAAAAAAAAACTATAATAACAAAATATAAAATATATAGTATTTTTATTAAGAAAATAATTAGATAACACGTCCCGGTGTTACAGTACTATATGAATGTGTAATTCCAGTTACATATGTCGCGACGGCACGACCCGGCGATGGATGTGCCACGGGTTTCTCGCGTCCCGCGACAGCGGCGAGCGACTGTCGCACGCGGTGGGCTGCGCGTTCGCCGCCTGTCTCGAACGCAAGCAGCGTCGCGACAAGGAGTGCGCTGTGTCGATGAGCATCGACGCCGCCAGCCATGCGTTCACTAGACAAGGATCCTTTAGGAAATCAGGTACGTCACACATACATATCTTCACGCTTAGCCCCTTGTGTTGTAGACAGAGCATTGAAAGCCAAGTGTCAAGATACCTAAAGACTTATACCGATATGAGTTGGGAAACTATCTAAAAACGTTCGAAAACAGCATATCTCATAAACATACGCAGCAGCGGTTTTCGCAGTGCTGTAGTAAAGAGTGTCGGGTCAAGACGTGTTGATGTTGCCGCGATCTTTTTAAAACACCACCAGCGTATTTTGCTGGGATTAACAGGCGCTTTACAGTTACCAACAATTATATACTAAAAAAAATAACGTGATAACCCTATAGCTTCAATGGAGTAGGCTAGTATTTTGACAACTGGGTATAGGTTCCATACTATTCATATTTGTGTTGTGCCTTAAACTTATTTTACACTCTTTTCACTCGAACAAACCGGTTTTTGAGATTCATGACACCGCATTTACGTTCGCATTGTATATCTATTTTGTAAATCGTTCGTCTGACATTATTTCTGCACGACTGATATATCGGAGTACGCGCTTTCATATTTTTACACCAACACTTTGTGATTTCGCTAATGTAAATAACATTATGCATTAATGTTATTGTTGAAATACATAATAATAATTGTCTGAAGATGACTACTGTCTCTCTAGCCTAGTAGCAATATTAGTTGTTTTACCTGCCTTTTTTCTCTTCCCTTTAAGTTGGAATCTAACTGTAACTAGTTTTATTAAGTGGTAGTACCCTACTTACTTACTTACTAGGTACCTAATTAATCTGACATGCCCTGGCTTCGCAAGGCTATCTGTGCATATCATCTAGATATAACACCTGTTAATATCTTGAAGAAGGGTCTTTTCTTATGGCAATTTTTTTTTAATCCGTTGCGTATTTCATAGAGAGCTATAAGCGTAACACAAACGAAATACGAATCAACATCTCTGAAACTGAAGCCTAGACAAGACGTCTACGTAACCTTTTGAATTGAAATTATAAAATTTGACTAATGCCCGGTTCCTATAATCCACCAGGCGTCATCCGTAAATTTGACCATTCGTTTTTGCCTACTAAAAACGATGAGTAATTTATAGTTCCACAAGTGCTTTTAG
>NJDC01002502.1:189769-205557 GCA_002245475.1 Calephelis virginiensis
TGAATATATATTTGTGTCTCTTACCTGCAAAAGAGTGAGATGAATATATATTTGTGTCTTTTACCTGTCGCTTTTCCGTTGCACCCGTTTTGAAATCACAACGATTTTAAAGAAGTTTCACTTCAAAAACAAATATGTAAACAAATATAAAGCTGTACGCTGAAGTGATAAACTACACCCGTCTTATTAATAAACACGGAGTAAAGTACTCCGAGGTTCAACCTGGTATAATATTTATGATAATATAATACAGACTCGTGGGACTTAGTGTCTTCGGCTAGTCGTAGGTGCCCTGGTTGTGCCTCTGCCTACCCTTTCGGGGATGTGGGCGTGAAGATACTTATTTACTTAATACAGACTATAATATCAACCCAATTTTACTCCTTCGTTAGTCCGTGTTTATTAATAAGACGGCACAAGTTTCAAATTAAAAGTTTAAGATTTTAACTTTCATAGGGCCGTTTGTATGTTCCTAGGTTAATAATTGAACCCTGTTTCAATTTATAATATAGGGTTAAATCACCATGTCTTAGAAGCTAACACAGAATTTAACCCAGTTTTAAATTTAACTTAAGAACGTGCAAAGGTCCCGTAGACATCTACTTATGGCGATATATCTACGAAAATGTCTAATTACTACTTAAATTGATACTTAAGTAGGATGTATCTTAAAAGAAGCATTAATAACAATGCCAAAAAGTTTAAACTGCCTAATGAGTTTTAATTACTTTCGATAATTGAATACTAAAAAAATATATTACATTTGTCCAAACTTTACTCTAATATCGTGATGAAGCTAAATCTGCCACTAAATCTTTAATTTAAATCTAATATATCTTTGCTACTTCGTTAATGCGCACATTTTTTTAGAAAAAGGTAGAATGAATGCGTTATATTAAATAAGTAACTTATTAATCAATCATAAAACTTCCTAGGTGTGGTCGATTATTTTTTCTAGCAGGGCCATAATTCATTTTTGAGATTACAAATCGAACGGTTACGTGTAAGTTTTTTTATTTTATAAATTTGCTGAATAACTTTAGGAGGTAGGATTAGTTGGGCCAGGGGTTTAGGCGCAGTTGTTCTAATAATTGAAGCATAGACATAAAACAGGAGTTATATGACATGGCACGGACGGCAAAAACTATCCTGATATACTGACGAAACTATGGCAACAATTTTGCCTAAACATATAAAAAATTGCATAAGCATAGAGCAACGATTTTTTTTGTTTAATATGAATATTTTGACGAAACTTTGTCAATAATTTTGTCTAAACATATAAAAAAATGCATAAGCATATAGCAACGTTTTTTTAGTTGAATATTGCATTTGGGAAAAGTACGCTGAATGCGCTTATTTATAAAAATGTATTAAATCGTGAATATTATTAGACAAAAATTGATAAGGAAACAAAATTCTAAAAAAATGTGACGTCATATAGTTGCATATAGTACGTGAAAGTCTAAAAATTAAATTTTCCCTTATTTGCTCGATGTTACTATTCGTACGAATTACTTAATATTAAAACTATCTTAAAATATGTAAACCTCTTTTTGATATGTAATATCAAAGTACTTATACTAAATTTAATGTTACTGATAAGTCACGCGATTTCCACTCAATGCTAAACTATTCAGAGAAAATTTAAATGTGTGGGTGTGACTGATTTTGAATAAAAGAATCGAACTAGATAAATAGATATATTTGTTCCTACAATGAGAGATGTAAAATGAATATATCATATAAGAATACAAGTTTGTTTCATGGACGAAACTTTTTTTTTTTAATACGTAATTTTAATTTATACGTAATAATTTTTACTTAAATATACTTTCAAGCTCAAATCAGTCCATTCATAATGTTAGATCAGAACGATTACTACTTATAGTAAGATAATATAATTTTATAAAAAATACATTGCAACTGTACCTTAAAAATTAAACAGATTATTTTAGGAAAACTATACAAAAATCTATGAAGCCAGCTACTTAATGGTTGATACTTTAAAATGTATATTGTTGTTAAAATATAGTAGTACTTAAACTGTGGTAAACTGCACTATGCTTTTGCTACGCACTTAGTTTTCTTTGATACGTATATTAAGACTTATTCTGTGTTACATACGTCCATGGATAGTATTATATACACTGGCGGACATATAAATCTAGTCATAACATGCAAACTAAAACGCTTAAAAATTAGGCGTTAGGTGATGAAAAATTAAGAGATTATTAGATAGTCCATTTGTAAATGAAAGGTAAATTTTTAATAAAAAACTTATTGTCTTACTTAAAAAATAAGCCTTACCTATACAATTAAAACTATCGCATGTGATGTTTTCATTGGTGAATACCAACCAACCAATAGGTTAGTTTACTGAAATTTACAATTCATTGATATGGACACTTCGTTTAGCACTAATTTTAGAATTTAAAAACAAAATAGTTTGTTAGCAATGTAGTCACTTCAATAGACAAATTTTTAATTAATAGTTTTCTTTATTTTTAGGGCTTTGATTTTTTGTCCGCCAGTGTACAGTGTGTAATGTTCTCTGCCTGAGAAACGAACAAACAATGCAGTATTTTTAACACAGTAACTTGTATAGGGTTTTTGGATACATTTTTTTCCTTTTTTTGTATATAATTGTAAATTTGTAGGATATTTTTTGAACACCATTTGTGAATCTGTCTTGTTTATATTATATTTTACATAGGATAAGGTGACCAATCGATCAAAAGTTACAATTTGTTATTTGGAAGACGTTGATTTTGATTTTGAAATTATTGCATCTTTTGTTATTTTTCTATAAACTATATTTAGTTTTTTCTAAACCAAGTTCCTTGCAAAGACATCTTAAGATATCAAATAAATTTTGCTAATTACGTCAAACCAATTATCAGTGGTTAGCAAGGACTTCTTCCTTTGATACATTTGAATTATTGAAAGCATATTTTTCTATGAAGTCACTTCAATTCAACTTTTCAATTGTATTTTTCAAGCACAAACAGGGTTTCTAATGGAGTTGTCGTTTGCTGTTTTGTAGATCTTGTCTCAAGTTTAGGACAACATATTAATTTTAATGATAGACAAAATTTTACTGGTTTTAACCCAACTGAAATAAGCTATAAGTTACAACTTGCAACATGTCACTACGAGTAGGATTTCAGCAAAATGAGTTTAGATATAAAAAGTTAATAAACTTGGGTGGAAGCCATCCATAAATTACGTCTCACAATAAAAAAGTCAAGAGAGGGGGCTAGTAACATCCACAGTGGGGATGAGGTTCAACAAAGTGTGACAAGCGATGTTTGGTAATATAGTAAAATCTGGATAAATGAAACTCAACACTTACGTACTTGAACAAAAACTTCACTATGTCGATTTTACTAAACAGCACGCTTTTGTTGTATTCGAATTAATTTTAGAAATTTAAAATACATGTGACGCCACAATGCGGGGGGTTAGGTTTTACCGCAATTATGACCACCTGTGACAAAGACGTCGGAGGGCGGTTACGCAAATACGTATTAAAATGACGGCGAGGGTGGGGATAAAAATGGTAAATGGTAAAATTTTGTGTGACGTAAGTTATGGATGGCCCCTCTAGCTGGATTCGTAGTAGTGATTCCTTTAATGTTGAATTATAATAAGAAAGGTTTGAGTTCAAGTTATAAATAAAACGTACGAAGGTTTTCCCTTTTTTTTTAATTTAAACTTGTTATCCTTAAAAAGTGTATAACAATAAATGCTGTTATTTTAGCAAACCCTGTTACTAATATTTTTTTTACCTTTTTTTTATCTTGTTTGTTATTTTACCCGACATTATTCTCAAAATTTGGACTTAAATTGTCAGAAAGCACAATTTCGCACAAGTTTTCTTTGTATTACATTCCAGTTTTATTTGAAACTAACAAATTTAAACATTTTATTCACTTTGACATAATCATAAAATGGTTTAAAAATTGTACTTAATTTCAGAGGTGCAATTTTTAATTTTTACTTTTTCCTAACCGTAAATATTATTATTTTCTCTATGGTACTGTGATCACACTTTTAGGTTTTGAAGAAGCAGTATTATACAGTTGAAATCAGTTCGTCATTTTTACTCACTCACTCTTCTCTGACTGTAACTGAAGAAAGAATGGTGGATGAAGAGAGAGAATGACAAAACATAAGACGACTGCCCTACAAAATTTCTGTGCCGTAATTCAATATAACTTAAAGATCTTTATTCATTTCTGACTGCTCTTGTAAAGATGTTTTATTTCTGATTTTTTTTTAAATACATATTTAAAAAAATATATTTTATTATAGTATCTAAAACGGATTTACATCTTCTGGTAAATTTGAAGTCATATTCTGGGAATGGCCATGTACATTTTGCTCTTTAATGATAGCTATGTTAAAATTACACATTTAAAAAAGTATAATTTAACATATTTTTTGTATATTGAATCAACTGGCCATTTACAATCTAAGTTTTATATTATTCTACACATATCATCATCGCACTATGATTTTTATATTTATCTCTTTCATGTTGTGGATAATAGAACGAGACAAATGTTTGCTTATCCTACAGTTGAGCCGGTCTATAACACCTACCATAAGATAATAAAGCTAAAAATGTAGTGCGACAGTCGCATGTGTGAACGTACTGTAAGAGTTCAATCAGTAAAACCTACATTAAAATAATAATAGAGGTTTTTGCGAAAGCGTTAAGAAATAAAAGTAAATTTATATCAATACTGTAAGATATTTTCTAAGACTATATTGAAAATATACATACATATAATAAATGTGATATTTATAAAACAAGTTTAAATTCCGCTTGCCGCACCTATTTTGAATATACTGCACGTAGTTAATATATGGCTATGTATAAAGTATATAATGTTAAAGTTTTGAAGTCCAGTCTAAGCCATATGTACTTATATTTTTAGAGCAATGATACACGCTTGTATTAAATATCGGATGTTGTACTTAATAAATTCAAGTGTTTTCTAAATTGCTTATTGGTACTTGATATTTCAATTGTTTAAATTATAGGGACTTGGGTGTAGATTGGCTTCAGCAACTAGCCTCATCAAGTTTTATTGTAAACTGCCTTCTTGTTAACAAATTTTTGATTTATTTAAATCGTTTTCTTTGATCGAATACATTCGAGTTCTTGTAAAAATATATTTTTTAATTGCACATTTTATCATTAATGCGTAATCGAGGCACAATTTATAAGTTACAGCAAATATAAAAAGTCCTTGGTAGTGTATAAGAAATTGCTTACAGAATATGTTTAAAACTTATTGTGTAACTAAAACTACCGGCCAGTTACTGAAGCCAAGCAAAACCACCTAGGTGCCGTATTGTTGGTGTTATTTTGTATATTTGTCCGACTTTGTTTTGGCTTCATTATGTATAAATTATGTATATATCTCAGCAAATGTGTAGATATTTTATAGATACATAACGAAAGTTCAAATATTATGAAGAGTAATAAATATAATGTTAGTTGGAAAATGTGAGTGTTTATTATTACAAATCCTTAATTGTAACTAACAATATGTGTTACAAAAGGCTTCTAATTATTTTATTGAAAATTGCAAGTATTTTTCCAAGTACTTGACCTACGTTGCCATATCTACTTTGCATTATTGCATTTGCATTATTTGCAAAGTAAAGTAAAATGGTGCTGATCATATAAGGCAGTAGCAAAGAAAATATTAATAAATTAATATAGTGTAAGCTACTAACATTTTGACATGATAGACTTTTAAATGCCTCAAAGTGACGCGACTAGATTTTATTTATAATTTTAGTTAGAAAAAAAAACAAATATACGAAACTAAGAATTATCTCCATGATGTCAGCTTTCAAACAAAAAATCAACAGAATCCGTTTAAAAGTTTTGATGCTCCAGAGAGATACATCCACAGATTCATCAAACTTAACACCTCGTTTTTCGGCGGAGATTAAGAAAATCCCTCATTTTGCGTTGGGGGTTAAAACAACAAAGCACAATAGTTTAGGAGCTACGATTCCGCTTACAAACACACTTACATGTCAAACGGACAACACCTCTTTTTTATGTGCTTTACAATACTGCAAAGGTTGCAAAACATACATAATACCGTAACTAAGCTATGGACCAACAGCTACATCCCAGTTCATTTATCAGGTCTTTGTCATCAGAAAATATAAATAAATATAGTTAAGGTGGTAATCAAATAAGTCCATAATCGACGGGTTTATCAGTAGGCATTAGACGGTAATAAGCTGATGACCTTCAATGCCTGAACCTGATCTCGCAGAAATGATAAGTAAGAACAATCACATTCGTTTTCAAGTTTTTGCATTAGATCAGCCGTTCCCAAAGTGGGCGCTAACGCCCCCTTGTGGGTGCTGGAAGCCTGGAGGGGGGCGTGGTAGGAATCCTGATAAATATATATTTTTTAAACTTCAGGCGAAAAAAATATGTTATTGAGGTTATTGACGAGAAAAAAACGGGGTGGGGGTAGCTACAAACCATCTGATTTTCAAAGTGGGCGTTACATGAAATAAGTTTGGGAACCTCTGCATTAGATGAACAGAAAAGATTACATAACTGTACCTTTAAACTTTGATGCATTAGCCACCTCCCAGTTCAATCATCAAGTCCTAGTCATCTGAAACTATAAACAGATCTAGTTAAGGCGAATCAAATGAGTCCAAACTCGATGAACACTAAGGTTACTTCTATCTTTGAGCTCCTTCATTAGACCAGGGGGGTGATTATGTATCTCTGTTGTCAATTCAAACTATAAAAGTGTACATCAAATGACGTCATTTGTGTTTGCTATCTCTATTGTATTTCTGTTGGTCACGGGAGATAGCAAATACAAAACACGTCATTTGACAGCGATTCGATGTACACTCATCCATTTTGAGTTGGTAACTGAGTTACATAATCACTCCCCAGCTCAGTGTATCAGCACTCGTCAGCGTTTAAACTGTAAGGTCTCACATATTATGTTTAAAAGTGAAATAAATACCCATAACTTGTCTAATCTTCATTCCGATGCTTAGAAATGAGATTTTAACGCCTGAACGAATTTTTGAACGAACTTTTTTTTGAACGAATTTCCAGAAATGATAGATAAGAACAATATCACTACTTATCGGTTCAGTAAATAGCTATGAATGAATGAATGAATACACTTTATTATGCACTAAATTTACAAAATAATACACACTTTCATTTATAATATTTAACTTAGGTGCACAAAGGCGGTCTTATCTCTTCAGAGTGATCTCTGCCAGACAACCTTAAACTTAAAACCTTAGCTAGAATGTCGTTTCGTGTATTTGATCGAACATTTTACCTAGATAATAGCGTAGTAAAAAAATAACAAAGAATGTAGGTACCTAGTAGTAGTACCTACTATTGTAGGAATTTTACTATCGGTGCTTGCACTTCAGAAATCGACATTGGATTGAGATTTCATCAAATAGCGATGCTGTTCCAGTTATGACAACACAACAGATAAGTTGGTGGCACTATAGTCTATACTAATTCAGGCGGTTAAAATTATTTGTCGACAAACTACCACACTGGCAAGACCACGGTTATATGACAAAATCTCTTGCTACCCATTCTAAATGATTTCCTCAAGTTCGTTAAAGAAACTTTTTGGCTTTTCTTTTGATGGCTCAAAAGTTGGCCGATAGACAATGCTGAGCACATTAAGCTCGCCTTTTGTATAACATAGTATCGTGTTCATGGTTAAAAAATCGAATAATCTTTCTTCACCATGGAATTTCGTCTCTTGGTTTGTAAGTATTTGTGAATTAAGTACTACTTATTTCTATCGCCCTAATTAAGTCTGCTGTTATTGTTTACCCTTGTCATGTTCCGGTCCGGAGGGTAAAATACTACTTACTACTACCGCCTTACATAAGGACGCGGCCATAAATGTTTAGCGCTGTTGCGTTCAGATCCCGAGTATAGGGTTGCCGATAAACTTGCACATTAGAACTAACACCCGGGCCTCAGTCAAAACAACGTCGCACATATAACGTATACAGTGTATATCGGCTGGCCCTCAATACTATCTGTCTGCTCCGTAAGGGACTTGGCGTGAAGATATGTATGTATGTGTATATAGACCACAGTTGTCTCTTAGCTTGTTCGCTGTCTTATGCAATAAAGTAGAAAAAGGTCGATACATTTTCGAATTGAACCAAAACTTTGGACCCCAACCCGTTCCTTCTTTTTTCCATATTAGCACGACTCCAGCACAACACTACTGTCACATTTTTTTTAATTCAAACAAATACGCATGAACGCATTTCTGTTTGGTTAACATGTCAATATACTGACATTCAAAAAATATTGTAATAATATTTGAATAAAAAAAATTGGTGTTTGGTTAGCGTATGTGAGAAAATGGCCTTAAGATCACAAAATAAAAAAAACACAAATTTGCTGTACCACTTTATTCATTTACACAATGAATATATCAACGGCATAAACTTCAGTGCCTACATACTACCTAAACAACATAACTATTGTCGCAATTTATCCTATATACCATACAGTTCATGTGATTGAAAAACATGTATTAGGTTTAGCTTTAATACTTTGGAATTACCATCTAATTTGACGTGCTACTAAATAGTTTTAGTATATGCTTCATTTTTACAATATTAATACTTTTGCTACGAATTTACAAATATATAAAACTATTTTAGTGGCGTCTGTTACATAGAAAACAACTGTAATGGCGATTTCTTTGAAATTTTTAGAAACAGCGGAGTTTATACAGAAAATTGATTGAGATACTTACTAATACTTTAGCTATCTGATAACATGCAAGTTTGATAGTGAGAATTCATAAATACTTATTTTTGGTTTATGCATTTATAGTTTTTTTATATTTAATTAGACTAAAAGCAAAATGTTACTTTAATGTTTTATTGGCTGTATATTCAGATAACATTAATCAGAATTTATTTAAATTAATGTAATAGTCATTTTCTTTCTATCTTTGTAGCATTTTTGAATTATCTTAAGCCATATTTATTTTAACAAGTAATTTAGTGTCATAACATTTTTATCTCACAAATATGCCTTTGCGTTTAGAGAAAAAGTTCTCATTCATTTTTCTGATTCCCCGCTGGCCCTATCAAAAGCTGCTATATGCGTAACATTAGCATAGGTACGTGGTTCAATTCCATAACCAAGAAAATATCACATCATTAGACATTTCTGATCTACGGGTGGACATTTATAAAACTCAATATTACTTATGGAATTGTACTACTGATATAAATGGTTATAAACAGGTAGGTAATTTATATTCATTCTAATCTATATTTATTTTTTTGCCTAACCCAGACTAGGAATGTAAATCAAAATGCAATAAATATACCATAGTGGACATGTATCAACAATATCGAAAGTAATCCATAATCATCTTAATAAAAATATCTCTGATTATACTTATAGCCACAAATTATACTCAAATAATAATTCATGAAGACTGTATAATGCGAGGAAAAATCAAACTTATAATACATTCAAACATTTGACTAGAACTATTATTATTCAAACACTTAATATATACCCTTGGTAAAATTTTATCAAATAAAATATCACGATTAAAACTTCCGATTTAAATAATCATGCAAATAAAAAATAATATACAAAATGAATTTTTAATAGCAAATTTTCGAGAATTAGTGAGATCGTTGAAAATATTATACAAAACGATAAAAGATTTCATAAATTAATACTGATTTATAAATAATATTTATTGTTTATACTTAGATTATTATATAATATACACATCGATATCTATAATTTACTAATCGAAATATTTAAAGTCAAACGACAAAAAAGATATAGAATTTGCTGCATAATTTGTACGATTTCCTTCAAATCCATTATATAAGTTTGTGAATAAGCTGCGTCTATATGGTGTTACTATGTTTATACAATTACAGAATATTCTAGATGATTTAGTACATTTTTAAAGCTTTATAAATTGTGAAATTGCGGTTTAAGGAAAATTCCAGTCTTCGGCAAACCTTACGAGATTATTGGATTTTTTTTTTATTTATGGCATGGGCGTTAAAAACTGCCGTTTGTATTGGATGTTTTACGTCGAAGGGAGTATCCACGTAGCATATTTATAGGCTAATCCAAATTTATTAATTTCGTCACCAAACTAAACACCCATTTTTAATATCTACTATTATCGATATCTACCTTTACAATTCTATAAATACTGCACGGTCTCATTCTCTTGAGTAAGGTGAATATCATCTTTTTAGTGATTACCTAACAATATTAATGATATTTTTTAAATCGTATCTATTTATCGTATTAATAGACATGAGCTGATATTGTTTACCACCTCCTAACCATTCAAGGATTGCGATTACGGGACCACAATGACGCAAAATAAGAGTAAATAGTTAATAATTATTATGATAAAGCTGCTTCCAACACATCTTCAAATTAGATAAATCATGATGCAATACAATATATAAATCATTATAATTATAATTATAAAAATTGGTTTACGTATAATGAAGATGTTATATATGTTTGTATATAATTTAAAACCTTATTAAATGTTTAATACACAAAAAAGTAATATGGTATTTTTATAATTCTGTATATTGAAATTTATGTATATACAAGCACACAATTTTATTAAAAATGTATATTTTTAAAACAGAAAATTCATTCAAAGAAAAGTTATAAAATAAAACTATGACTAAAATGTCCATCAATAAATAATTAATTAAATAAATAATTAATTAACTTATAGTAATAAATACATAACTATTATAACTATTATTAAGATGCTTTAGTTTTGATATAGAACATATTATTTTAATTTTACATAATCTTCACCATATATCACTTATGTATTACATAAAGTTTCTTATGCTGAAGAAAACAACGTTTCCAACAAAACTGCAATAAAAAAGTATTTCATCTTTACTTTATTTATGGGTCACATTTTACATAAATATTCATAGTCTGTAAAATTTACTATTTTTAGACTAGCTGATGTGTTCTTTTCCAGCTTAACAGATTCCATACAAAACTTTCGGCTTGAATACATAAATATTCGTTATTGGTACGAAAAAAATGTAGTTGCTTTAAAAATGAAAATCATTTGTTTAGTCGTTCAGAGTATTTAATAAGAGCAGTGTAGATATTTAGCTTTAAATAATTTGACTAGTATAGTAATAGCAGCTATTCCGAGCTGTGTCCACCACTTTCTTTAAATCTTAGTTTTAATGACAATCATGTCCGTAAGAGCAAATTCGATACGTCCGTAAGCATTGTTTTAACGTGCATAGCTCAAAATAATGTTGTATGAAGTTTTGTCGCTTCATCTTCCAGCTTACTATCTAGCTACACATTTGCATGTTCCCTTTTATATCCTAATGTATCCTTGTTAATGTTTTCACAAACACTATTTTAAATAGATTTAATAAGACATTAGCCTACCGGTTTGGCTTGCAACAACCACGGTCTATTATAACGACACATGATGCCATTTTTATAATATTACGAAAGAATACTAATAAACGCAATTATGTAAAATAAAAACTGCACATGAGTCACGCAAAAGTTTAACTTGTTTAAAGTCTAAGGTGAATTTAAGTTGTTTAAACATACTTATTCACAGTTAGGATCGTCAATCCCGACTCTTGTCGGGTAAAAAAATCTGGAAAAACCTACGGTTTAATTTATGAAGGCCAAATCGGCGACGGACTGGAGTTCCATAGGATCAGGATTTTCTACACGAACAAGTCGTCGATCAAGCCGCAAATGGTTTAAAAAGTAATTGTAAGCTATAACGCAAATTCAGACAGTGATAAAGCTCAGTTATTTTGTTTGGTTGATTTTAGTGTGTTAATTGTTAATGTGTGCAGTCGGGATAGTAATGAATTTGTCTTTGTGTGCAAATTGTGTGACGTGGAATTTAATTTATCACTTTTGAACCCTAGTAACAGTATACTTGTTCTATGATACGATAAATATATCACTAGTAGGATGCTGGAACAAGCGAAAGCGAAAATGTAGGCTAATATATTATTAAATGGATGTGAAATATTGCAACAGTTTTATGAAAAGGCAAGGATAAGAATTTATAACAGAGTACTGTTAATTAATAGGGAAATTCTATCGAGTGCCAAAGATATATTGACATTAGTCAATCATTCATTTTATTATAAGTGTGCCAAATTTTATGCTCCTGCGTCCGCGCAATTTTTCGTAAAAAGGGGTCCAAAGTTTTGGCATCACGTATTACATATATATTATAGTATTAGTTATATCCTTGATGTACTTAAATTTGTGCGCAATACAAACATTTGTTACTTGTATTATTGATGTCAGTATATTAGCAACGTGCGTTTAAATAATGCTACTCTTGGTGAATTTGCCCTTTGGAGGTTAACCGTGTCAATATTATATCAATAGTAGATACTAAATATTAACATAACAATTCAGTATTTGATAACTTCATACCATGGTCAAATGACACCTTATGATTTGACAAACATTAGTTGATATTTATACATTTTCGATATTCAACAACTGATAAAGATGCGACGACAATATTAGCTTCAACGTTTGTACTTACACTGGAAGCATTTGTTTAGAATTTTTCAGCTTTCATAAATTGACGATTGTTCGGTTTTTCATGGATTTCAGGTCATATATTTACTGTAGAAAAAATGTAAGGCATCATCCATAAAATTTTGTTACACGTTACGAGGGTCAGCTGTTAACAAAACGTGACAGTTTGTAACATTGTGTCACATAGAAAAATATTGTCTTATATTTCTCTAAGTGTTTTCTATATGTTAAACGCGAAAATTTAACGTAAAGAAAAACGTTGACTTCGTGACGTCAGAGAGTTGGAGAAGGGATTTTCACAAATGTGTTGAGGACAGTGGTGGTAAATTTTTCAAGGTGTGACCAAGGAACATTGTCTCGTCTAAGTTATCGTGTGTTCAGGAGTTAGTCCTTGGCGCGTATGTTGTCGTGGCAGCGCTGGCAGACGCGCACGGGCCGCAGCGCGCGCAGGCGGCGGACGGGCGCGGAGTAGCGCGAGCAGCGTCCGCAGAACACGGCGCCGCACTCGCGGCAGTGGTGGCGCCGCTCCAGCGCCGTGAACCGGACCTGCAACCACACGGGACCTCACACACTCACACCCTACTGGCGCTACACATTTTATATTTTCTTGATACAATTTTCAAATATTCATATTTTTCAACTTATTTCTCCCCCCTGTTGGTCCGGGCTCTTTTGCAGAATAAACCACCTGCCTTTCTGCCAGGCGGCATAGCACCGTGATATCTGCCTAGGTGGTAAAACCTGGCAGTGACTTGCCCGGATGTGTACCAACCTATTCCTGTCGCAATAACGTTGGCGTTTGCCGTTAACGTGACCCGATTTGAAAGATAATAGCCGGTAATCGACGATGCTTAACATCCCTACCTCAGGTTGGCAACGCACCTTTACCACCTTTGGTACCTCTAAGCGACGTGAATGTCTTAACATCAGGAAATCCGTCTGCTTGTTTACCTTCCAATATCATAAAAAAGGAGAAATAATTACTTATACTATTTACATCATCAATACTGTATAAATAGCTTACCAGTTTCGCTTTCTATAGCACCATCAGGGCAAAAACTTCAACTACAAACTATTAAAACAAAAAGTTAATAATCTTACTTAAACTAGTTTAAGATTTAACCCCAGTGATGCTGTAAAAAGCGAAACAAGTAAGCTATTTATAAAATAATTAATTTTAAGTGATACATAAAGCGGTACAAGTGTTTCTTCGCTTAAAAATATGACTCAAAATTTATACAAATAACTATATTCGCTAATCACTGGATACGCCACAAGAGACTTGAAGTGAAGAAATATATGTACAAACAAGTATGACACATTCTCTAATTTTGGAAATTTACTCTACCTTTGTTAAAAGTTTGTTATTATAAGAAACATGCGTTAGACTAACAGTGTATAGTTACAATAATGAAAAAATTTGCTAATTATTTTTATTTTTATTATCATGAGTACGAAAATCTGTCTCGTCTGACAGCTGCTCTTTCACACCTATACTGTTAAACTGGTTTTAATGAAATTTCAAAGACATATAGCTGGACATCCGAATTTTACCATTCGTTATTTTGTTTAATCTATTATAGTAATTTGGGGGTAAATTACTATAATAGGGGTTGAACGTTTGCATGAAAATGGAAACTATTCTACGCTGACGAAGTTGCGAGTAAACGACTAGTTATTTTATACTATAAATTTAGACAATTATTTTATATATAACGAAAACATAAGACAATAATACAAATAAAATACAGATGCATACCTGACACTGAGTACAAAATGGTGCAGTGTCGTCTCTTATCCAATGATCGGCCGGACCTCCCTTCGACCCTGAGGCGCTTGACATGTCCGGTGCTGACCATCTAAATATCTGCAATAAAATTTCATCAAATAATTCGCATTTCTTATAGTGTTGGAAGCTATCATCTGTAATCTTTTTTTTCCATAAAATCAACTAATGTTTTTCAAATATTTTTTTCTCTTGATAGCTACTATTCATTTTTATGATCATAATTTGTTGATCTTCTTTTATTCTTAACTTTGAGAAGGCACTAACTTTAAATACGCGCATTTGCCTCTTAAATATTTTGATGTCCACAGATTTACACAAGATAAGAGGGTATCGCCTTTTTTTTTTTTATTAAATACATTCTGGTATCTATTTAAGCATTTTCTATGTATTAGAATCGTTGACTAACACTCATAACACAAGCATATAATTTAGTTACTTTGGAGTTAGATTCAATTTGTGTGACTTGTCCATTGATATTTTTACAATAATTTTATGCTGTGCTAAAGAAAAAAAATAAATTAGTATTATTAAAAATTGTATGACTGCAAATTATTTTATCACCATTGTCATTTGTTAAAAAATAGCGTGTGATATATGTTTCTGAAGAAAATCTAAATATTCGTGCATCTAAATATAATGTGTAATTTTAAGTCAGTCTGCATCACAATTAATAAAAGCTATACTGTAAACTTACATTTTAAAGTACTTTAGTATATTTTTATTAAAAAGTGTAAGTACATGATTAATACTCGGTTCCTATTGTCATCCAAACGTAATTAGTTATTATACCATTCGTTGTATGTCTAAAAGTAATTAGGTGTTCCTTATAGTGCCACAAACATTTTGAATCAACTGCTTGACCGTACTTGGATATATGTGATAAGTTGTGATTAGATTTCAAGCAAAACGACATGTTTATTGAATAATATAGAGGAAAATCATAGTATGACAATGTTTTTGTAGCCCCATAATGAAATAAATAGCTTTGACAATCACTCAGTTATTCTAAAAATTCCGCGAAATATCACAATTTCAAAATCACATTTATGGACTTGACAAAACGCTATACTTATACTGAAAATATGAAGTGTAGTTCGATTTGGAATGCATCACACACGAATTTTGCTTAATAAATATATCAAAGGTTGCGTTTAAGGGGGTGGTTCCATAGCAAACGTTTCTTTAAATTATGAATCATACATTGGCATTATTTTTAATAATTTAATACTTTTAAAATGTTTACCCCATTCACCCAACTTTAAATAATCACAAAACAGATGAAACTAGTTATATAAGTAACTTCACACATTTTCCCTGTTAGCACTATAAGCACTAGGTATGTTTTTTAATAGC